>PVJC01004813.1:0-61929 GCA_004026665.1 Murina feae
TTTTTTCTTCTTTTCTTTTTTCTTTTTGCTTGTCCCGCTGGGTGGGTTTTGCTTCTTCATATTTCATATCTTTGACTTGCTTCTTGCGATCCTCTCATCTGCTGTTGGATGTCTGCATAATATTCTTCATTTCAGTCAGTGTATGATTCATTTCTAGTTGGTCCTTTATCATATTCTTGAGGGTCTCATTAAATTTATCTGCAGTCTCTAGCATTTTCTTGCAAAACCTAATAACCGTGGTTTTGAACTCTATATCCTGTCGTTTTCTTTCCTCCATCTCTGTCATTTGTGACCTGTTTCGTCTCCTCATTTTGGCTGCTTCACTTTCTGATTTAGGCGATCACTGCGAGGGATTAACCTCTAAGCCACTTGGTTATGAGAGTCAGCTGTGTCTACAGTGGGAGACCTTCTGTGCTGGAGACACCCTTATGGGGCAAGAGTTGTTTCAGTGGAGCTTTTATGCTCACTGCATCTGCCCTGAGTGTGTTCCTTGTGGATCTGTTTTGTTTAGATTAGTCCCTCTCTGGCCACTGGGTGAGGCTGGCTCCTGTATCTTTAAGGAGGTGTTGCTGCAGAAGCCTCTGACGCACTTGGGAGGGGCGGGGCCTTGGGGAGTTCGCCGGGCGGGGCGGAGCAAATAGCTATGGCGCTTCTCAGCCCTGCGCTGAGAGACACCAGGTCTCTGTGTCCCATGGTAATTGCTGCAAGCAACGCTGAGAGAAACCCGCTTTGGGTTTCCACCTGGTGCCAGTCAGTCCCCCTTCTCTGGGTGTCTGTGGGACCTCAGAAACTCGCCTGGAACTGGAGTTCAGAGCCGCTGGGAGCTTGTGGCTCTCTCTGTTTTGGAAGAGAACAGTGACCTCCGGTACCAGCCCTTCCCTGAGCCCGTGTGCGCGCCTCCGTACCTCTGTACTTTGCTTCCGCCACTCCTCTGAGTCTCAGACTCTTCTCTAGTTGTAGGATTTTCACTCAGCCAGCCGTCCTGTGGGTGCGAGTGGTGTCCGTGTGTTCTTTTCGTGTTTTTTCTGAAATAGTTGTTCACAGCTGCATATACAGTGTCTACCCTATGCCGCCATCTTGTTTTCTTGGGGCCCTACTTTTGAATATAAAACTTAAAATCATTGCCATGGCACTAAAACCTCAAAACTCTGTATAGCTCCTTAGCAACTAGAAAATCAAATCAGAATTCCTTAGCATGGTTTTCAAAGCCTTCCACATGCACAAAAATTTTATTTTGAATATCAATTAATATTCAGTAAGCTCTGTCCATTGCCTTAGAATGGGAGTTGGCAAACCTTTTCTGTAAAGGTTAGACAATAAATATATTAGGTTTTATTGGCTATGTGGTCTCTTGCAGGCACTCAACTATGCCATCATAATGTGGAACCATAGACACTCTGTCAATGAATGGGTGACTATGTTCCAATAGAACTTTATGAACACTGAAATTTGAATTTCATGTAATTTTCACGTGTCTCAAAGGATTATAGTCTTCTTTGAATTTTTTTCAACCATTTAAAAAATATATTTTAGTTCATGGGGTATACAAAAAATCATTAATGAGAAGGATTTGGCCTGCCAAACCCAGTGTTAAGATGGTGGAGAGGATGTAGGGAAATAAGCCTGGATTTTTGACAATCACATATAGAAGAGGAAATGAAATGTAAGAAATGACCTGATTCCTGAGGAAGGAACAATGAGCATCGGGGAGGCCAGCCGATGCCATCCACTGAAGTGAGCTCTCATCACTGATGCTACCGAAAGCCCCATTAGCTGTTCTTCTCATTGCCCTACGCATCATTCACAGATTGGCCAGCAGAAATGATGCCTATTTGTTTCTCTGGATGTTGCTCAGCCCACCCTGATGGTCCAGTGTGGACCACATACTCTGTAACAGGACACGATCAGCCCCCAAACAGACAATGTTGATGGAACAGCCACAAGTGTCTGGATGGCACTAGTGGAAGCAGCTAATTTTCTCCAAATCGGGGCAACAGTGAAAATGATCTCCATTTGCCTTCCCCATTTCCTCCTGCTTCAATGCTGTTCCTGGCAAACATGTTTTCTTGTCATCCCCTCTATTTCACTTTATACTTTCATTGCTGCCTGCAATACCTTCCTCTTTACTCCCAAATCATTCCAGTCCTACTCCTCTTCTACATTCCAGCCAAGTCTCACATCTCCATGAAACAATTTTTTGAAATGTGTGTTTAGGAACTCATAGCACTTACTCATATCACTACTATGCAGGTGGAAATTCATCATCCATTATCCACCTGTGACATCTGTCTTGTCATCTTGAACTCTAAGATAAATCTCTTGGTGGTTATCTCATGTATACATAGCTTTTTCCTGAACCTTATCCTCCAAGAAACCTAGAATTTGATTTTCTTCTTCCTCCATCCTGGCCAAAGGCAGGTTCAATTTTTTTCAAAATATATCTTTAATGCATCAATTTCTCTCCATAGTCACTGTAATCCACACCAATAAAATCTCTTTTGTGGCCCAGTCTCCCTGCTGATCTCCCTGCATCTACCATCTGTTCTCTCCCTGCAGCCTGAGCATAATCTCCTTAATATACAAAGCAGAGCACGTTGATCTGGGTCCTGCCTTCCTCTCTAGCTTCATCCTTTTCTATCTCTTCTCTGCTCATGATACACTAGCCATACCAGCCTCTTTCAGGTCCTCAAACAGGTCAACATTTTCTACCCTCCAGGCCCTTGTGTGTGTTGCTTTCTCTGCCTAGAACTGTCTCACTTTCGCCCTCCCTCCCTCTACTTGAGGGTCTCATATTAAATAACTCCTCCCAGCAAAATCTTCCTTGGGCTTTATATAAAGCAGCCATCCACCCTCACCCTATGCCAGTCTTTTTTCTTAGCTCCTTGTTTTCTTTTTATCACTTATCATAATTTTCCATTATTGACTAACTTGTGTGTATACTTGGAGTGTATTCCCATGCGTTTCCTATGGGTCACAAGCTCCAGGAGGACAGAAGCATTGCCAGTCTTGCTTGCCATGTGCCCTCAGTACCTAACTCAGTTCCTAGGTATAATAGGTGCTCAACAAACACTTGTGAAATGAATGAATGAGCTGGAGAAGAATGTCCTGAAGGTCAGAAATTGTACCTTAAATTTCCTTGACCCCCTTGGAGATACTGGAGATATTCTGCAGGTGCTACTTTATTGGATTTGTGGTAAAATGATTAAATAAAGCAATGTAACTTCCTGTTTCCATAACCCCTGAATGTCTCTTTCCCTTAAGGATCAAGTAGCTTCACTTCAAAAGCCCTGACATCTCTGGGAGCCTCTAAACTGTCAAGTAGAGGAATTCCCTTTATTTTCTGATTTTCTCTGTCATTTGATATCACGTCCAGGCATTGCTGAGGGAGATTCCCTCCTGGTCTCTCTCTGTACATAGAGATTTCATTGAATATTTATACCTCCTGGAAGGAGGTCTATAAATAGACCTGTCAGTTACTTTCTAGGACAGATGCCCAAGGACAGAGAAAGAGTCATAGAATGTTAGTGCTAAAAAGACTCATCATCTGGCTAAAGTCTTCATTTGACAGAGGAAGGAACTGGGGCTCTGAGTGAATGATTTGGTCTGAGGCTGTAGTCAAAGGTGTCTGTTCTGATCCTTAGCCTTAAGTCAGCATGCGTGTCTATTCACCAGGAGCAGGAGGCCTGGTCCCCCCAACAGCCATGGTCTTACACGCTCACACAGTGCTCCTGTCCAAGTCCAGCTTTGCATCCTTTGATCTTTGCCTCTTGTTTCTAGTTATCTGCTCATCCCTTCAACGTGGCAAAGTTCTGCCTCTCTGGTTTTTGCCATCCTTGTTCCCTATAGGTATATGACATGCCCACATATTTTGCTTGTCTCACCCCAAGGAACTTTGAGGAGCTTCTTGATAAGACAGCCACCAGATCTGGGAACTACCTGCTACCCAGGTGTGCAAGCTATGAAGGGGTTGTCTCTCAGCAAACCCCCTCCATTTTGAACTCTGCTTCGTGAGGCTTGGGATCAGACTCTGCAAGCCACACTTCCGCTCCCCGAGCTAGTGAAGCTCTGACCACAGGGAGCACTAGAGGAAGAGCCCCAGGCTGGAGGAGGAAGGAGAGACTAGCTACTTCACATTTGTGTCTTGGCTTCTTTTCTTCCTGTTTTTCTATGAGGATTACTCCAGGAATGCTGCTTCATCTGTGGCAGCAGCTGAATCCAATTAGTAGTTTTCCCAACACCTGTGGAACTAGCCTTATTCCCCCAGGCCCCACTACAGTACCAGCACCCTGCCTCTCAGGTCTGAGATTCAACTCCGAAGGCCCCTCCCCCAAGTTTCTAACTGATTCCCACCTCCTCTCCGTGTTCCTGGCCCCAGGTGATGGCAATATTTATTGATTTGCATTGCCACACCCTGTAATATTATTATTGTCATTTTTGTTGCCTAGTTAACTCCTCATATTCAGTTCTCTCTATTAAGTGACTAGTGTGGCTCTTTGTCCTGACTGGACCCTGACTGAGACCCTTGTAGACACCAGATGGGCAGCTGGACATGAGATGGAATGAAGGTGTTTACCACAAGTGTAGCTGGAGTGGGGGGTGAGTGTGACAGTAAAGCTTATGTTCCTGTTCTGGAAATAGACTCCGAGGCTAGCACCTGCCCTGGCCTCTGCGTCATTCACAGCAAGTGCTCAGCTTTCTTCAAACGGCTGTTCACAAGGTTAAGCTGGGTGGTGTTCGGGGCCCACCTAAGCCACTCAGGTAGTCTCACCTGTGCTTAGCAGTTTTCTCCACGTTGGAGGCATGGCCTAATGGCCTAGGATGCTTGGTCTATCTATCTATCTATCTATCTATCTATCTATCTATCTATCTATCTATCTAGTCATCTAATCATCTTCTTTATAGCCTTTACTTTTCCATTTCTCTAACCTAACAAAACAAATAAAGAATTAAATATAGTACTCATGGGTGCAGGGGCTGGGTAGAGGTAAAAAAAAAGGGGGGGGACATGGAGGACACCTGTAATAGTATCAATAATAAAATCAGCCAAGTAAAAAATATAGTAAAAGAAAATAGTAAATAATAAAAAAGATTTAAGTAAGTGGATATTCTGAGCAGCAATGAAGTCCCTACCCAGTTTGTGGTGGGCCCAACCAGCATTGTTTTGAGACTTGCTACAACACGATATAGAACAAGCTATTGTTGGATCTCTGTCTTAAGAGGAAGGAAGCTGCAATAAAAAAGAATGTAGAATTAGAAGATGCTGTCTTAATGGGGCACCCACAAGGTGGTGGAACCAGGACTTGACCAATAGTCAAAAGCCTGAGTTTTTTATTCTAATTCTTATCTATCTAGCTTGTTCTGTGACTGTGAACTAGTGTCCTCATCTCCCTGTGGCTACTGACATCCTGTTTGGAAAGTCTTGTCTTGGAAGTCTTCCAGTGGCATCTGGCAGTATAAGTCTATGGACTATTGTTTTATATAGTTTTTTTTTGTTTTCTGTTACAGGATATTGTCAACATTGTGTTTTTATTCTTATTGGTGGTAACTGGCTCTGGTTTTGTATTATAAAACAAAGAAAGACTGAGGGAAAATACAAGACAGTGTGATAGAAAAAAGCAAAGGCATCTAAGTGTGAATGAGAAGTAGGAGAAAGAAAAAGAAACAGCAAATGAGTCAGAGAAATTTACGTGTAAGCTAAGCAGGGCTAGCAATAAAGGGAAGAAAGAAAATAAGAAGACAAATCAATGTTTGCATATAAATATCACAAATATTTTGAGTGAAATCAAGTGAGCTTAATTGATATCATAATCAATGTTGTGAAGGGCAAGGATAATTGGATGATACAAAGAGAAGGAGCTAAGGGAGGAATATTCCATCTGGATATAATTAAAGGAGGTGGAAGGGCAGAAACACGGGGTCGCACAGCCCAGGACTTATACTGACCATCCTCGCCATGTATGAGGCAGAACACTGAGCTGCTGTGACAAGGAAATCCAGAACTATCATAACTTAAATAAGATGGAAAGGAATTTTTCTCTCAAATAACAGTCAGCTGGGTGGCAAAGGGGTGGAGTTAGCTCTGCTTCACAGTGTTTCACGGGGCCTTTAGCTCCTTCTCTTTTGGGCTCTGCAATCCCTGCAAAGTGCTCACCAGCATGGCCAAAGCTGGGCCACCATGTTCCAGTCCCTCCAAGGGGAGGGTCTGTGAAGGACACCACTGTCTTTTACTCTGGTGAAATAGCACTTCTGCCCACATTTCATTGAATATCATGTCATTGAGATCTGTAGCTGGGCAGCCATGGGCCCTGCAAAAACCTAGAGTTTCTATAACTAAAAGAAGAGGGGAGAATGGATTGGGGGGGGGGGGGGCAATCAGTCTCTGCTTCACATCAGTTCTGCTTGTCCTGTTCAGCATATGTTGTAGCTGGTAAGGTCAGGAGTGACCTAGGGCAGACATTTATTCATAAGTTTGGAGTCTTCCTATAGGGAGAACACACTCATCTATACATCTCTCCATATAAAATGCTAATATGCAAATAGAATAAACGGTGAAACAACCAAACAACCGAACAACTGATTGCTATGATGTGTGCTGACCACCAGGGGGCATGCATGCAACATGGCAGGCATTGGCAGTAGGCGGCAAAGCATGGAACATGGCAGGTATCAGTCACAGCAGGATGATGAGGCAGGTGAGTGGGGGTGCCAGACCAAGGCAGGGTGCTGGTTGCTGTCATCGAGACAAGCCTCTGGTCATTACTAAAAATTCTTTGCTCCCACATGCCACAGTCCCACTCGGCACTTGCACTTGCTGCTGGCCTGCCAATGTCTGGCGCTGGCCCTGATCGCTCAGCACTGTCAGCGGGTATGAGAGGCTCTGGCTCCTATTGCCCCTCAGGGCTTCTCCACCTCCCCCTGCTCCTGAGGGGGCAATTGGGGCTGGCAGCCACCTCTCACACCTGCTGCCAGTGACAGCCCCAGTTGTACCTGCTGCTGGCGCTGGAGCCGCTGCTTGCACCCACTGCTGGTGCCGGCCCCACTCGAACCCACTGATTGCGCTGGCCCCAATTGCTCCACACCATCAGCGAGTGCGAGCAGGGCCAGTGCCATCAGTGCATGGGAGCAGTAGTGGCCAGCAGACAGGGGACTGGGGGTTTGCAGAGGGAGGGGCTGGGTGGAGATGTGGAGGATGGGCTGAGACCCACCTCTGTACCCACCGCAGCCTCATGGCCCACAGTTCCTTGCATGAATTCGTGCACTGGGCCCCTAATGTAATCATAAGCACATAGGCCAATCACAAAATAACAAAGCTACTGTTTATTTATTGCCTCATATTTATTGCCTCATAGAATCAGGGCCTGGAGAGGAGCTACCTGGACACTTGAAAAAATGATACTTCTTTGGATCTCACAGCGAGTATGTTGCAGTGCTTTGTGTTATATGTGTAGCAGCCAGAGCAGTCCTGCCCCTCATGTAGCTGCACCACCTACAACAGCCTTTTGGGATAGGAACTCCGAAAGAACTCAATTTCACAGGAGTAAAGTAAGACCAAGTGACAGTGGTGGGATTTGCTCCTGGCTCCCTCTCACCATTAGCTGTCCCTGGGCCAGGCCCATCATGGTCATGGGAGGGCTCCAAGGGGTGGAAAGTCTGGGACTGGGCCTGCATCGCAGGCGGCATATGGACAGGTGTTAGGTGTAGGGCGGCTCTGCCTACACCAAAGCTGTTCACAGGTGGAGACATGCAGGGACTATTTCAGACAGCAACTGATTCCAATTTGTTATTAATAAAAACAGTTCAAAAAACATTTGGCAGTAGACTGCGGGATGCAGCACTATTTATGAGAAGGGTTTAATGGGGGAACTCGCAGCTGCAACAGATGGATGTTGATGGGGCCTCTCCAGAGTGTTCCTTTCTGGTTTCTTTTGTCTTTGAATAAATTTGGAGGGTGCCACATGCAAGCCTGGATGGATGGTTTTGAACCACAGCTAATTAAAAGCGGGTGCTTCCCTGGAGGTTAATAAAAAAGGAGAAGTGAAATCACCCAGGAGAAATCATCCTTGGTTTGGGCTGCTACCTCCTGAACAAAAGGGCCGTAGTAGCATATGTAGCTACTAAGCCCTTAGGTATCAGCCAGCGATGGAAATGAGATGCACGCATCTTGATCCCTTCGTCTCCATTTTGGTCTGCCAAAGAGCTCTGCCTCACTTGGCTGTGCGGCTCAAGTGTCCAGGTGGCTCCTCTCCAGGCCCTGAACCTTAGCATCTGTGGTGCAAGGTCAGCCCAAGGGCACAGGAGCCCTCGTGGAGCCAGTGATGCCCCCTCCAGACCACGGGTGCCTGCGGCTGATCCCAAGGGATGATCCTGAACCTGGGAGGTGGGGGTGGGGAAAACAGCCCTCTAGTGACCAGCCTGTAGGACCTAAGAAGGCTTCTGGCCTCTGGAAATTGGGCCACTTCTGGGAACACACATCTTTTTCTCCTGCGGATGAAGCCCTAGCTACTCAGCACCTTACTTTTGCATATGAAAGGCCTGGTAATTGCTACTTTCATCCTTAAAGCCTGAAAGTGACATGCGAAATTAGCACTTTAGAGGATCCACTTTTAGACCTTGTTGTAAAGCAAAACTTATTATTTGAAGATAAATCAATTTCTGTTGCCTGTATTTGTGGTTTCCCCCAGATGGCTAATTACCAAAGATAAATGTGTATAAACACAAACCTCATCCCTCTCCATCCATCTTCCCTGCCTGCCTGTTTATCCAGAGGTTAATAATCGCAATCCTGTAGTGTATTGCCATAGTAATGGCTTTGATGGGCCCGACAAGTTTATGACCTTTTATTACAAACAGAAGGACATGCATTTCAAAAAAGGAAGGTCGTTTTAGAGATGAATGTGCATATAACCAGCCTCTCTGAAATTGAGCCGAAAGGAAAAAACAGAAAACAAAATAAAGAGAGGGAACCCCCACCCACAAATGAACAAAACAAACAGCATAAATGTCATGAAAATTGGTTTACAGCAAAATTAAATAAGGTTCCTGCAAGCATTAATTTTCATATTTTCGGTTTACGCACCATTAGAATTATTTCCCAGCTTTGATTTATGAAAGAGTAAGACCGAGCACTATCATTCAGACCTGCACCAAATTCAGTTAAGAGCTGGAACTTCCATTCAGCTGCGACTGACTTCCTCTCTGGTCAAAAGGGCAAGTGGATAGCAACGTGACTCTATAGAGTGGCTTTGGGCCTCTGAGCAAGGACTGAGGCTCAGACTGTCTCCCTCCCTTCCTCTCTCCCTTCCTCCTTTCCTTCCCTTCCCTTCCTTCCTTTCTTCTTTTTTCCTTCCTAATCGTAATAAATACTCATTATAACAAGAAAAGAACACAATAGTAAAACCTGTCCCTTTCCCCATTCAACTGTTTGGAAAAGACCAGTGCTAAAAAGTGAATAATTAAAAATAAAATTCTGATATGTGCAAGACAATGTTCTGAGCCATTTTATAAATATTAACTTATTTTTCCCCTCATAGAAAACTTTGGAGGTCTTTAGTTGTCCCTATTTTATAGGTGACAAACAAAAATCTAGAGAGGTAAGTAACCCACCCAAGGCTATATAGGCAGTAACAGAAAGCGGAGAGCCTTAGCCTGTTCAGGCCGTGCTAACAAAAGACCACAGGCTGGGGGCTTATAAACAGCAATGCATTTCTCACAGATCTGGAGCCGGAAGTCTGAGATCAAGATGCCGGCGGGTCTGGTGGACCAGTTTCCTGGTTCATACACAGCTGCCTTGGGGCTGGTGGGAGGAGCAAGGGAGCTCTCTGGGTCTCCTTTACAAGAGGACTAATCCCAGTTATGAGAGCTCAGCCCTCTTGACCTAATAACCTCCAAGCCCAGCTCCTAACTAATCACCTTGGGTAAGGATTTTAACACATGAATTTGAGGGGACACAGCATTCAGACTAAGGCAAGGAGGAAACCTGATCTCCATTTGTAACCTCCCCCCACCCCCCTCCTTCCAGGTTCATGCTCTTAGCGGAGATGCCATCTGCATCTACTCCTGCCAGCCCACAGTGTCATCTAAAACCCGGCCCTCACTTGTGTTGGCGAGTTGTTGGAGGAGCCCAGACCATCACTGAAGACACTGAAGAATCTGTCCTGGCTCATGACCCAGAAAGAGCTAATGTTGCAGTTTGAGTCTGAAGGCAGGAAAGAACAGATGTCTCAGCTCCAGGCGGCCAGGCAGGAGGTCTCTCTCACTCATGAGAGGATCAGTCTTTTCAGGCCCATCAGCTGATTGAACGAGGCCCACCTACATTGGGGATGGCAATCTGCTTTACTCAAAATCCATTGACTCATCTAGAAACAGCTTCCCAGCCACACCCAGAATAACATTTGGCCGAATGTCTGGGCACCCTGTGACCAGTTAAGTTGCTGTATAAAATTAAGCATCACATCGTCCTAGCTGGTTTGGCTCAGTGAATAGAGCATCAGCCTGAAGACTGAAGGTCCTGGGTTCAATTCCCATCAAGGGTACATGCCAGGGTTTTGGGCTCGATCCCCAGTAGGAGGTGTGCAGGAGGCAGCTGATCAATGATTCTCTCTCATTATTGATGTTTCTGTCTCTCTCTCCCTCTCCCTTCCTCTCTGAAATCAATAAAAATATTAAAAAAATTAAGCATCACATCTGTTTACTCAGCATTGGAATCTGTGCTAGGAGCAGAAGACATGAGATGGACGGGACATCTCCACTTTGGAGGAACCCAGAGTCTGTGCCCTTCTTCTCTCCTTTACTTCTTTCCTAATAATGCATCTCACCTTCTCTAAGGCTAAGCTAAAGCCTTATAAATAGAGCATAGGAACCCTCACTGCCTGCTTTCTCCTGACTGAAAGGGCAGATACCTGGCCTTGATTTCTAGCAAGTTAATTGGCTTGTTTGTTTATTTACTTTTTACAGCACCTTATTTCTTTACAGCACCTGATAAGAAAGATTGGTGTAATTTAGATGCTCATTTTATTTGGATATGTAGATGCTATACATTGAGGTGAGATATATATAGGCACTGTCACTTAGAGCTTAATAGATCGTATTATAGGTTATAAGTTACCAAAGTCCCCATCAAGAAGATCAGGATGCAGGATGAGATTCTTGGAGAGAAACATTGAGGCCTTCCCTGCCGCCATATTCTGCTTCAGCTGCTATTATCTCCTTTTATGATAGGGGGAAGCTGCTATGGTGACATGGGTACCAAATAGGGATGGGATGTTTTTTTTCAGCTATCTTTTGTGGTGTAACCAACCATTCCTGGACTTAGTGGCTAAAACAATAGCGATATTGGTTTTCCTCATGAATTTATTATGAATGCAAAAAAGTCACAAGCCCTCTTAATCGAATGGTTTTTCATTCAATCACTATGGGGATCAGAGGGGACATAACACACATAGGAGGTTACAAAGGCTTGAGAATTCTAGAGCACCGACTGGACAGTGGACTGTGGCTGGATTCTATCCCAGGTTGTAAAAGGGAACATCTGCCCGCTGCTGCTATAGTTCTGTGGTGCCATGATGTCCATCTTTGTTTATGATGACCTCACTTCCTACCATAGGTTGACAAGGCCTTAAGTCAGTGGTTCTCAACCTTCTGGCCCTTTAAATACAGTTCCTCATGTTGTAACCCCAACCATTCGATTATTTTCATTGCTACTTCATAACTGTAATTTTGCTACTGTTATGAATTGTAATGTAACTATCTGATATGCAGGATGGTCTTAGGCGACCCCTGTGAAAGGGTCGTTGGACCTCCAAAGGGGTTGCAACCCACAGGTTGAGAACCGCTGCCTTAAGTGGACACCTTTTTATTTAAAAATTCAACTCGGGTCTTGCTCGGGAAAGCAGGTCTGTGCCCTGCCCAGCAGTGATTCCCTAGGACATTTCCACATGATGGTCCTTTACTCCCTGCCAAAATGTCACTACTAAGGCTCCATTCTTTAGGCTCTTAAAGGCTTCTTGCTTTTTAAAGGCTCCCCTCTTAAGAAGTGCTATTCCCGGGAATAGGACCCAGCTTAGTCCCTCAGCTGTTTAGCTAGGCCTGGAACTCACAGTGGGCTCATAGAAGGACCTGGGCTCTGCAAAGCACCTGAATAGAGCTGCCAGGGCAGCCTGAGCTCCCGGAGGCCCATGGCCCACTCTTCTGATGCACTTCTTGTTGATTCTCAGCACCGAAGGCAGAGATGGTGATGGGGCAATGCCAGCTCAGGGTCCTGGGTAAGCACATCCTGCTGCATGGATGCTCAGTGTCCAGAAGGCTCAGGTTCCTGAACAGGCAGGATGACTTTCAGCCTTAAGTGGCATCTTGGGCTCTTATGGCTCCCAAAGCCTTGCTTGTCCTTCCTGGCCCACAGGCCCACAGCTGCAGTGTCCCCACCCCACCATGCTGCTTCAGGTCCAGTGTCAGCCTGTGCCCATCAGTTCCCTCTCAGAAACTAGTCCTGGCTCAAATCTGCATGGAGCCCAAGCCAGAACGTGGCTCTTTTCTCTCCATTTATTCTGGAGTTTTAAGTCTTTACCCTCAGTCACTGCCAGGCCTCTGGCTTCAGACCTTGAATCCTGAGCCTTTGCAACTGATAGTAAGAACAGTGCCTTAAATTGCCTTTGCCACCCCCCACTCACTTGATCAGAGCTCCTTGGGTCCTATGCCAGTTGAATCTCTTTGCCTCAGTTTACTCATCTCAAAATGAGAGAAATGGTAGTATCTACCTTATAAAATTGTGATGGGCTAAATGACTTAATTCATATAAAGTACTTAATACAGTCTCTGACAGATAGAAAGTGCTTAATAAATGTTAGATATTATTATAATTATCGATTATACTGCTCACTTTCTCCAGATTCCAGGCCTATATTGCCAAATTCTCCAGAATCGAAGCCTACCATCCAGGCAAATTCCTCCAGTTCCCAGATTCTCAGTCTTGAGTTCCTCTCCTTCTTCCCTGGGTTTTTATTGGTGGGTGGTGCCTGCAGGTCTCAAAATTGTGCTGGCTCCAATTTCAACTGAAGGAGGCCCTGCAGCTCTTGCTGCCACCTCCCAGCCCCGCCCACTTCGGGGATGCTGGGGCTGCTCTTGGAAGCGCAGCCCTGAGCTGATGTGAGGATGATGTACTATGTGAGATGGTGGAAGTGACATTGCTAATGAGGGAAATCAACTGCTCCAACCAGAGCCGGAATCTAAGGGAGGAAATGACAGAGGCCCATGAATATATGGTCCTGACCGAAGCCCTGCCAGAAATCAGTCTCAGCTGGAAAATTGAGCTGTGATTATTACAAAGAGCCGGAATGATCGTTTCAGTCATGATGCTTCGGGAGCTCTATAAACAGCAGCCCAAACAATTTCGACATTAAGTGTTTAGAGAGAGAAGAATGGTTTGTAAAGGAGGATCTTGTTATTCCCTGAAAAGCTACTATGAAGACGTCAGGCGTATGGAAATAACAGATGGGAAAGGCGTGCTGAGATCATTACTCTGAACTCTTAAGAGCTGTTATTGACAAGCACAACCCACATCGCTGGGCAAATAGATGCGCCTGAGAGTAGGAGGGAGATGCATAAAGAAGGGAAAGCGGAAACCAGATATTTCAAAACATCAGGGGGTGGAGAGAAATTGCATTAGGATGATGGCATTCTTCAAAGTAAAATAAAGAAGGAAGGCAAGGTTTGGGCGAGAATGTGAGCAAGGAAGACCCCATCAAAAGTTAATTAACTGACTAACTTGTTTTCATTTATATGTCACATAGTAGTTCTTAATGTGGGGGGGGGGGTCACTTTGAAAGTCTAATGAAAGCTCTGGCATCTCTTTCTAAAAAGTGCCCTTACTAAAAATGCATGATCAACTTGGGGCAAACAGTGTGTGGAAATTAAGGGGTTCCCAATGGTGCCTAAAAATATAGTCTCTTTTTCTGATGCAAAGGGATATGGAGACGCCCAACATTCAGACCGTGGACTTCGCACCCAGCAGATTCTTGGGGACGACATGGACATGGGCCCTTTGCTATGGCCCCGATGCCTCAGCCCCAGGTTTGGATAAGGTGTACTGCTGTGGTTACAGTTTTCCCTACCTCCTTCCGGCTCTAGTGCGTGACTAAAATCAGGCTAAGAGACCTCTCAACTCCTGTTCTGTGTGAATCAATAGGGGTACCATTAGCATGTTGGGTGGGACACTTTTCCTTGGGATGAGACTGTCCCACATGTTGCATGTTTTGCATGTCAGCCTCTAAGTACCAACCACCAGTAGGAACCCCTTCCCGGTTATGGTGACCACCGCTCACCCATTTCAAAATGCAATTTTTGCTTCTGTAGAATATATAATGGGCGTGAAACCATCGCCCTGCAATCTCACCCTTCTGGCTCTGGTTGGCAGGATTTACCCATTTCAGTGGTGAAAATAGTATGGGAAGAAGAACGAAAGGACAAACATGTCAGCCTAAAGCTGAAAGTAACAAGTCTAAACCTTCTCCCTCTACCCTCAATGCCTTGCCTTTGCCCCACAGCCTAGCCCCAGGCCCTGCTAAGCCTTCCAAGGCAGGAACCACTCCCACTGCTCAAGCAAAAGGCCACCCCTTGCTTGTTGCAATAGAAACAAGGGTGTTTCTTTATGAAAAGAAAACACAGTCCAACAAAACAGATCCCAGTGGAGACTCTTTTATGGCAGCAAGACATGCTAACTTTTTTGTTTCTCCTTCCAAATTCTCTATCCCCAGGTCCCAGTGCTCAGCTGAGGGTCCCTGGCCTATGTCAACATTCCTTTTTTTTCAAGCAGAGAGTGAAAATGGGGAGCCTCAAGGTCCAGCTTCCCCCTCCCCCTTCACACACTCTCTCCCCTGAGTAGATGAAAATGTTCCAAAGTGTAAATCTATACGTTAGTAAAAGTCCCACGGGGACACTGACAGCTTGGAGCATGTTTGTTTGAATCAAGTCAAGTAGATTTCTTTGCTGATGGCCTTCTAAGAGTTGGTACTAACCCATGGGCCAGGCACCCTGATGATGATTTTATGGCAGTGAGCCTATTTGCACCTCCAGTCTGCTCTAGGAGGTGCCTACTATGAATTCCTGGAGTTTTCAAGATGAGTAAATGGATGTTTAAAGACGCTGGGTAACTTGCCCAAAGTTGCACAGCTAGTAAGTGTCAAAAGTCCAGATTCAAAGCTAGTTCCATCTGTTGCCAGAACTCATGTGCTTTGTAGACACTAGGTCCTTCCACTATGCTGATATGCATTAGGGTGATGCATCAGGCAGGGTATTCCAAATTTATCCGATCACATGTAACAGATCAGGTTTTCCAAGAAGCAGACTCTAGTAGCCTGAGATTTGCATGCAGAAAGGTTATAGGGTGGGCTCTAAGGATCAATACCTGTTAAAGGAAGCAAGATTGGGTGAATGAAAAAGATAATGTTGGCCAATCCTATAGAGAGCTCTGGAGGTGGTAAGGCCATTCAGAGTCATCTCAGAATGCGACAAGGCTGGTCTTTCTTACCTACCATGTCACCGCCCAGAGCTACCCCCTATTGACCATTAGAAGATGCAGGCTGCCTTGGGATGGGAGCTTGGTCATGAGTGAGACAGCCCTCTTCAGCTGAGGGCATGTTCTGACAGCATCCCCTACATCTCAGAGTCCTACTTTGTTGGGGGGCTGCTCCAAATCGAATGCTGCATGAAACAACACACTTTGGGAAACCTATCAGAAATTGGAATTTAGAGATAAACAAATCACTGGTTGGAAACCATGGGGTCTCTTACCACATTTATGCACTTAGAGTTTCTAATAGCAAACAGTGATACTGCATGAGTCTACCCAGTTTAGCTACTTGTAGGAATGCTTAGGCACAATTTAGGCACAGTCTTTGTAAGGTAAGCTAAGAAAAATCTACATATAGGATCTAGAATAAATGATTAATATTGACTTAAGCTCATTAGGGGTAGAGATAGGACTAGAATAGTTTCCCTTGCTCTCAGTTCATTGTTCTTCCCATTGCATCTGCTGGTTTTTGGTTCTGGGGACAGGGATGTGAAGAAGTTATATTCAGGAATCCCTTAACCAAAAGGACAGACGACCTTATGATTTGAAAGTTCTATTTTGAGACCAGTTAAAAGAGAGAAATTTCAGTTCACCACTCATTTATCATTCACCAGGACTGGGATGTCCCTGGGCAATGCTAAACTAGCATTCAGCTGCGTATATAATATGACACACAATATGCCAAAAGGTAGGCATTAAAGACCTTTGATGGTGTTAAAAGAAGGTAATACAGTGTCCCAGGAGTGATAAGAGCAGGAACAAATGTAAACTGAAGATCAAACATCAGCCTGCTACACAAGACAAGACTGGAACGAGATACAAGAGAGCCTCGGAGGGAAGAGGCGGTGTACAGGATCAGCGCTCTGAATCAGGAACATGCCTGATCTCCAAAATAAACAGATGGACAGATCACAGCCTCATTTAGATGCTGCTTTTAGATGACTGCCACTAGGGTTTTGGTCTCTTTTCTATAAGTAGTTCACAGCTTTGCCAGAATATAAATCGAGTACATTGAGGCTTAGATCTTGAAGGGATCTAAAAGACTTGATTGCCTCTTTTCATTACTTTCTTTATCAGAAATGTAAAGCCTAGAGAAGTTCATTGATTTGCCTAAGGTGACACAGGTAGTTAGTAAAAGAACAGGATGGGAAGCTGGATCTCTGTCACTCAAGTATTCAATCATTCTACAGATATAGAACACTTTATGTACACAGTCCCTGGGCTTGGACCAAAATAACTACAGGGTTGAGTGGGACATGCCACTTGTTTTCAAGAGGTTCCTAATCAATTGGGTAGAGAGACCCATGAAGAAATAATGAGAGGACAGAATAATAGTAACTGCAATATTAAAGCATTTCACAATGCCACGTGATATGTACAAAACGCCGAAAGTCACTGGCTACTCCAATGGTGTTGAAGCATTGGTGGAGGTGTCCTGTGTGCTCATTCATATCCACCCCAGACCACCCCTGAAGGAAAGCAGTGTCTTTCATTTTCAGCCACAACTCTGCCCATGTCCAGACCCAATCCTCACTGTTTTAGGTCCAAATTCAGTTAGGGTTTGGGATTGCTTCTGTCAACATGGGTCCAGTGTTCTATGTGCCTGACTACCTACTTTGGCATAACTTGGCATAGCCCACATATGAAAGAATGTATCAGAAGGAGAAGGGACTTCTTGCAGTAAATTCCCCCAGGTCTCTGCCTCCATGCCTCTTCTCTCCTCCATTTCAGCGTATGACATGGGCTTCTCTTTGTGCATTTACCCCACTTTTCTGCTCTCTCTGGTCTTCTTTCTTTCTTTCTTTCTTTCTTTCTTTCTTTCTTTCTTTCTTTCTTTCTTTCTTTCTTTCTTTCTTTGGCTTATTTGTTATCAGGCTTATGTTTCAGTTAAATCAGCTACTGCTTTTGAGATTATATGACTATGGAACTCTAGACTCTACTGCTATTTGGTTTGCCTGTAACGTCTGTGCTTCTGAAGAGAGAGAATAAATTAAAATTGGCTCAACTTGGACCAGCTCGCATTTCTAGTCAGCTGTGGTCAGTGAAGTGTGGTCAGCATTTACAGCCAAAAACTTTTAGGCATTCTCCATCATCTTGGCTGGGAATCATCCATTAGCTCCAAGTGGCATGAGCTGGGCAGACACTCTGAACATGTCTACTGATCAGTGACTTTAAATCATAGCCTTTCTTATGCCTTCTAATTTTAAGAAGACATTTGCTTCAGTTTTTCTGTTTCTTCTCAAGCTTTTCATGGTCGTGGGTTAGCTCCACGGATTGTTCAGTGTATTAGTCAGCTTGGGCTGTCATAACAAAATGGAATGTCAATACAGAATGATCATGTGGCTTCCGGAGGACACAGTCCAGTCTGCCGCACCCAGCAGTCCTCTTCTAACTGGAAACACTTCCAGTAGCGGGGGTTCCTTGTTCCAGGGATCTCACTTTATGTCCTGGGCCATTTGCTTCTAATGGAGCTTCAAAAGCCATGTGAAAACTGGACAAACACTAAAGCAGGCATGGTTAACCCAGGCCTTTAAGAGGGTGGCTATTCTTGGGAGGCACTGACCAGAAGGACTTTTGAGAAGATATTTCTTAATCTAGGTGCTAGTTACATGGCTGTGTTCAAATTGTGAAAATTCACCAATGACGTATGTACTACTTCTTAGAGTGTGTTTGTTTCAGTTGCCCGGTGCTGTGTACTAAATCACTCAAAACGTGGCGGCTTAAAGCAACAACATTAACTTTTCTCACCAGTATGTAATTTGGGTGGAGCTCGGCAGGGATAACTTATTTTTTCCCTATTTGGCGTCAGCAGGAGCTGCTGGAAGGCCCAGCACTGGGATCATCTGAAGGCTTGCTCTCTCAGGTCTTGCCATTGATGCTTGCTAGCGAGTGACACCTCCGCTGGCACCATTGCTGCAACACCTTCATGGGGCCTCCCTGTGTGGCCTGGGCTTCCTCACCACAGGCTGGCTCGGTTCCAATGGCGAGCAAAGTCAGGCGGAAGCCATACTGGCTTTTATGACCCAGCTTCAGCGAGTAGTGTCCCTCATCCTGCATTTTGTTCCTTAAAGCAAGCCATAAAGGCTCATCTCATTTCAAGGTGAGGAGAAGGAGATTCCATCAATAGGTGGGGAATGGCGAAGTTCTAAATGAGTTTGGGACTGGATATGTTGCTGTGGCAAATTTGGGGGGAAAATATCTCCTGCTACAATGTTTTACTTTAATCAAAAGTTAAAAAACAACAACATTAGGTGGAATGAAATGGTAAAACAATAGCAGGTAGCTTGGAAGTAACAAGTTGAGGTAAATAATAAACCAGGTCCCTGTCAAAAGTTTCAAGTCATATCCCATTTCTTTATCCACTCTTGATCTTGTAAAGAGTCCCTATCATTATAAAAATCTTTGATATGTAACCATCTTAAGAAGAGAAAAAAAGAATAAACAAAAAGCCAACAGCAATCCACTTTGTGGCTGGTTGAGGCTTGCTGTATTTTTCTCCCCAGTCATTTGTGATCATAATGGAAAAAAGAACATTATCTACGAAATAGGAGGTTGCAGTGTGCAGGAAATGGAGCATGAAAAGGATTTGTGCTGTAATGTAGAGATTAGAAAAAAAACAACCCATGTGAATTAATAAATGGAATGCAAATACAGTATATTCAAGTGTAACTTCAGTGCAACTTTAAAGGATTTGTTGCGTGAAGAAATACACATTTTCTGAAGCAATATTAAATACTGCCTTTTCTTTTTCAGGATGGAGCACGATTCCATTGGAATGGTTTGAAAAGCTTTTCAATTCCAAGGTGATGTCAGAGTTCATTCCTATTGAAACACCCTGATGTTATTTTTCGAGCCATCGCTCCCTGTATGCTCAACTCTAGGCCACACCCAAACATTCATTTGTCCTTCCTCACCCCCTCGTACTCCACCTCTGTTCTCAGAAATCTTCTCAGAACCTCATGGCTTCATTTCCATCTTATCTGTGCTCCAGGTGTACATCACCTTCCTCCTGACTTTCGCTATGTCATCACTCCTATTCTGCTTCACCCCAGACCTTGAACTTGAGGCAGAATTAATTTGCTACATTTTGCCTCTCTGAGAAATGGGTCTCTTTCCCCGCAGGCCTTCTTATCCCTGGCCACTTTAAATAATTATTCCATTTATTAAAAAACTGTTACATGGTCCCATTCTAATATTAGTCTGAGAGGTCAACAACACTAATATAGGAGAACAGACACCATCAGGGGTTGCAACTGCCAAGGCTGATCACGGGTAGGATGTAGGGCCTGGCCCAAACAGTGCAGAGCCATTAGGCATAATTACACCACTGACATCTTCATCACCACCTCAGGATATGGTTAAAGATAAAAAAAATCGAAATGGAATTTTAATGATTTTCAGAAAAGGGAAGGATACAGATTCCCAGGAGCAGTGTGTGCCCTGTTTCCTTGGGCCCAGGCCTTAGCCCAACTATTTCCCCACAAGAAATAAAGCGCCTTCTAATTCACCACAGGTGTTGAGTCAGTTCTAATCTCATACAGCATATTCGCTGTAGCAGCCCCATGCACACTTGCTGGAGTCTCAATTAATATTTATTAAATGAATTAAGAACTGTCTATCTCCTGTATCATTAAGTTATTCAGACCCTAAAAGTGAATACTCTCGGAAAAAGTATTGCCAAAATGAATTATTTTGAATGTATTTCACTTTCCAGCAGTGACTCGAGGCATCATTTGGTAACGTCAGCGTGAATGAAAATTGCGTAGGGCTTCTCCTGGGCAAGATGATAAGGCACATAAGCCTGCCATCCAGTCTGACTGCGTGTGTCTTTCACCCTTACCTTCCAACTCTCAATACTCTCTGCAAAAGAAAATGGAAATATTCATGGCTGAATTGAGTGAATTAAAGATATTTCCCCCTTTCTCTGAGCCAGCTGTTTCTTTAAGATCCAGAGGATGGTAAATTCCCATTGTATCCTCATCTCAGGACAAGCACACCCAAGTTCTAAATGTGTCTTTTGCTAGAGAAGGGCAAGCATTTGCCACTTGACTTTTTGCTTCCTTCTCTCGGAGGAGGTCAGCATTTTCTAACCAACTGTTGGAAATTCACCATTCACCTGCTAGCATTGCACCATTACGGTGCTGACCTCTCTTTAAGAGTCTTTCCACTTCAGAATCATAGAGATATATTTGGGAACAGGGTTAGGAAAGGCCCTTCCATGGATATATAATAAAGCATCATTAATGAGGTCGGTCAAAAATCTAACATCAAATATTTTTGTCTTTGGATTTTTGGGCAAACTTTGAGAACTGTATCTGAGTAAACAACCCAAAGGCTTTAGAAAAGTGCACATTTGAATTAATTCCTCAGATATTCATTGAGATCATGTCAATGGTATGACACTGGGGGTTTTGATCCCATCTTGCTCAGCTATAGAAGATGCACGATGCCACCCACCTCATCAGAGGACAAGGAGAAAGTGCCTGGCACAGAACAAGGACTCGGTAATGCCCTAGGGTTTTCTCTCTTGGAGCTTCAAGAAGATTCCAATCTAGCAAGAAGACTAAACAACAAACAAACAACCCTTCTTCCCCCTCACCCCCCATGCCATAAGGCAAAATACAGAAAATACCATAACAGAGGGCCAAACACTACACTATGGGAAATCAAAGGTAAGATAGGCTCTCTATGCATCAGAGACACCTGTGTGGCTGAGGTGGCATTTGCTCTGAGTTGAAGAATGAGTAGAATTTTCAAACACAGGCAGGTTGGATGGTGTATACAGGGTTCCAGACTGTGCACCTGAAGCAAGGGTTTTAATGGGAGCCCACTGATATCCTAAACTGCCTGGGCATACCAAGGATGGTGGAATTCAATGAATTCTAAGGACTGAGGAATTCCTGGTAACTTTTTAACCCAAGATAGGAAGGAGTGAGGAGTGACAAGCACTAACTACCTAAGTAGAGTAATAGTGGGATCATAATTATCCTATATAATAAAAGGGTAATATGCAAATTGACCCTAATAGCAGAACAACTGGGAATGACTTGTCACTATGACACACACTGACCACAAGAGGGTAGACACTCAATGCAGGAGCTGCCCCCTGATGGTCAGTGTGCTCCCAACAGGGGCAGCTCTGCTCAGCCACAAGCCATGCTAATGGCTGCCAGCACAGCAGTGATGGTGGGAACCTCTCCCACCTCCTCAGCAGCACTAAGGATGTCCAACTGCAGCTTTGGCCTGCTCTCTGCTGGCAAGTGGACATCCCCCGAGGGCTCCCGGGCTGCCAGAGGGATGTCTGACTGCCATCTTAGGCCTGATCCCTTGGGAAGCGGGCCTAAGCCAGCGTGTGAACATCCCCTGAGGGATCCCAGACTGTGAGAGGGCACAAGCCAGGCTGAGGAACCCCCCCTCCCCAAGTGCACAAATTTTTGTGCACTGGGCCTCTAGTCTATATAATAAAAGGGTAATATGCAAATGGACTCCAAGAGCAGGATGACTGGTTGCTATGATGCTTATTGACCACCAGGGGGCAGACAATGAATGTAGAAGCTGTCCCCTGGTGGTCAGTGCACTTCCACAGTGGAAGCACCACTCAGCCAGAAGCTGGCTCATGGCTGGCCAGTGCAGTGGCAGTGGGAGGAGCCTGTCCTGCCTCTGCAGCAGCACTAAGGATATCCTACTAACAGCTTAGGGGAGTGAGCCTAAGCTGTTAGTTGGACATCCCCCTGAGGGCTCCTGGGCAGCCAGAGGGTGCAGGTCAGGCTGAGGGGACCCCCTCCCCAAGTGCATGAATTTCCTGGCCTCTAGTATGCTATGAAAGACTAACCTGTCATATCTGTAAGACATATTGGGGGAGAGGGGAAGGCTGAGGGTGGGTAAGGTGGTAAGGTAGTAATTTCCTTGAAGTTCAGGTCAGGGCTAGTGAGGACTTCAATCAGGGCTGTAGTTGAGGAACATAGAAGAGAGTAGAATTTTTGTGTAAGGAAGCGCTTGGGGTTGGCAGTCATCTTTGAGAAGAGGCCTAGGGTACTTAGCTTAAAATGGGGTTGCACAGCCAACTTAGGTTCTACCTTAGATTGCATCTTGTTTATTTACAGAAGGGGTGTGTGTGTGTGTGTGTGTGTGTGTGTGTGTGTGTGTGTGTGTTGGGGGTAAGAATGGAGATAGTGGGTGAGAAGAGCATATAGCCCCTTCAAGGTACATTTCAACATTGTCACTGGGAGGATAGATGTGAGCTTGAAATCAAAATCTCTCACTTTCAATATGTCTTAATTAGGTCTCAGTTTTCTCTTCCTCCCCTGAAAAATGATAATTGACCTAATGTTGCCTGATGTCACTGTTAATGTTATGATTTTATAGACTTTGTTCTCATTGCTATTAAAAATATTGCCAAATTTTGTGGTTTCATGGCTACCACCAGAGACTCAGGAAGCTAAGGGATGGTTGTAGCTGTGGCTTTGAGGTGGAATTTCTGTGCACGCCTAGCTGGGCTAGGCTTCTATGACTTCTACTTACCCAGAATTTTGTGCATTTCCCTAAAATTCTTGCTGTCTTAGTGGTACAGACAATCTGTCACATATTTCAAATTGAATTAATGTTGTGGTCACTTAGGATGCCCATGATCCATTGCAATAGTATCAAGTCCATTGCAATAATATCAAGAAGTTTGTATTTTATGCTGATCCCTGGAAGTACTAGGTATAAATTATATTGGTTCCCATTGCTCCAAACATCTGCTTCTTTCCTCATTGTCAGGTTGTACCTATTTGTCAAGGCAGGCAGCCTCTGAATATCAGATAGATTTAAGAGGGGTCTTCACAATATTTCTTATTTCCTATGGGGAATTTGTCTAAGTCAAGTGTTACGTTTTAGTCTCCTGTGTGTCTGGATGAGGTGGGGAAAAATGTATAAACTTACTGTCTTTTCAGTAAAACAGTGAAAACACTCAAACATACAGGCTAATGGAAAGCACTGTACAGTGAATAGTCATATATCCACCAGCTAAATTCTACTGCTAACATTTTACTATGGTTGCATTGTCAATATCTCTATCCACCCATCTGTCCATCTTTCTATCATATTTTTGATACAATAAGAAATCACAGAAATCAGTATATTTACTCTTAAATACTTCAAATTTAGTTATTTTAATAATTTAGTAACAATTGATAATACTTGTTGAGCACTAATTATATTCCTGGTGCTTAGCTAAACACTTTATAGATTATTACTTCATTTCTGCTTCACAATGATCCACAAAGGTAAGACTATTTTCATTTACTTATTATCTATACTTAAATCATGAGGTTTGAATTCAGGTGTGTATGACTCTAACATCTTATCTAATAAAAGCATAATATTGAAATTAACCATTTCTCCAGGATGCCTAAGCCACGCCCACCAGCCAATCAGAGCAGCTATATGCAAATTAACTCAGCCAAGATGGAGGCCGGCAGCCAAGGAGCAAACAGCAGAAGGTGAATAGCTGGCAGAGGGGTGGGGTGGGCAGGGGGGGTGGTCAGAAGTGGCACTGGGACAGCCCTGGAGGGGGCTGGAAACCCCAGCGGCTCTGATCCCGCCTTGGCACTAGGGCTGCTGGGACCTCAGCAGCACTGGGACAGGCCTGGAGGGCACCTCGCACCCACTGCAGGACAGGCCTGGAGGACGCCCGGTACCCCAGTGGCTCTGAGATCCCCTCGGCTCTGGGGCCAGCAGGCAGGTGAGCAGTTAGGAGCCAGTAGCACCAAGGGTTCCCCAAGTGGAGAGGGTGTAGACCAGGCTGAGGGACCCCCCTGAGTGCACAAATTTTTGTGCACCGGGCCCCTAGTCCGTATATATAAAAGGCTAATAGGCAAAGTGTCCCCTCGGGAGTTCAACCGGGAGTTTGATTGCTCACTCTGATGTGCACTGACCACCAGGGGGTGGCACAAAATGAAGGAAGGCCCCAGCTGGCAGCTGGAAGGCCCTGATTGCTGGAAGGCCTAGGGATCCTACCAGTGCACAAATTTTGTGCACTGGGCCTCTAGTACTTCAATAAACACAAAACTCCTACAGGCATAATTAGGGTTCAAAACCTCAAACCAGGTTTAGGATAAGGTTCATCTCAGTCTGGTAATAGGTTGATCATCAAGGTCTGGGATGGAAACAGCCAAGACCTCAGTTGGAAATGAGGTAAAGAGAAAAGATAAGAAAGGCATAGTAGAGGCAGAGTCCCAGGGAATCTGAGGCCATGATTAGCAGAGGCTAGTGCAGAGCAAAGGCTAGGAAATCAGGTTGTGTGTCAGAAGTATGGGCAAGAGAAGTACAGGCTCTCCCAGTATCTTTCGTTCTCTCTGCTCCACTCATCTTGAAGTTCCAATAAATGTGCCATAAATCTTAAACTGACATTTATAAGTGGGATACGTGATGCCATCATTTTGACCAATAGACATGTACCAAGTTCAAAATGCCAGATCAGAAGGGCAGAAGACCTGTCCTTAGAGATCAATCATTCTGTGGGAAGAAGATTCCCACATGTTAGCTGTCTACATACTCAGATAGCAACCCTCCAGCTGCCCCCACATTTTCCTAATCTTGCAGTTATGTGGATTCGTATGAAACTGGTTTGCAGCAGTGGTCTGTGAGTGGAAGTGATATCATTTCTAGGCTGGCATGGTTAGACGTTATTAACCGGAGACTATCCATCACATTCTTTTCCTGCCATATCTCTCACACAAGTCCACAAAAAGGAAAGAGCCAGAATCCCCAAATCACCGCTTAGCATGGACTGCTTTGGAGAGTTGACAAACTCTCAGCAGACTTCATGTGAATAAAAAATGAGCTCTTATCTTTTAAGCCACTGAAATTTGGAAGTGGCTTAAATTAGAAAGACTAGCTCATCTTAATTAGTGCACTCTAACAAAAGAATGTATGGCGAAAGTCAAGAGGTGAGTGAGCTATGGAGTAGAGAAGGGACAGTTTATAATAAGCCAGGGATGAAAAGACAAGAAGGGTTTGGACAAACAGATGGAAAGAAGGAGGGAATATCAGCTGGGAGGACAGTAGGAGAAAAGGCACAGCGATTGTAACATACTCGGTGTTTGCTGTGTATGTTGAGTATCATGAAGGCCCACGTGAAGGTGCTTATTTACTATTAAACATCCAGAGAGTGATTCCACGATCTTCCTCAGTGCTGAGTTGCTCCATCCTCAAACTTCTCCACTCAAAATTCTTACTTTGAATCCAGTCTGTCTTTTGTAACATACGGTCTTCTTGTTCTTGAAATAAAAAACACAGTTGCTCCCTATCACCCATAAAATATTGCTTCATTAACTTGAAGACTGTAATTAACTACACATCAGCCTTCTGGCTCCAGGCAAATATCCATAATTCCTTTAGTCTTTCCTCACAGTCTGCTTCTAACCTGTTAATCATTTTTCCTGCCCTCTTGCCATCATCAGTGGAAGGAAAAAAAGCCCTTTAAGTAGAAGCTAATCACCCATTTCACTCTATTAGGCACTTTACTGATGCTCTCACATTACGCCATACCAGATACAGATATACACTCAAACATACACACACACGCACACACATCCTGTGTTTATGAACATTTTTAAAAGATAGATTAATTGTCTATACAAGCAGGGAGAGAGATTATTTATTTCACGAATGATTTAACACGATCATTTTAAATAACAAACTCCCTCAGGTACCTTTAAAGCTGAGATTTAACGTGTCCCCCTCTAAAAATGCTTACAATGGTTTATTTTATGAAGGAGCTGGCTGCAAACAGAAGTCTGTTTGTACAAAGAGTCCCCTGCCTTCTGAACTAAATATTATGAAATATAGTTGTAGAACAATAAACAAATGAAAATATGGGAAAAGGCCTCAATCTGCTAAGTGTGGTGGGATATGTTTGGAGAAAAGGCGATGAAAGGTGCTGCTGGGGCAAGGGGAGGGATGTGGACTGAAGAAGGGGGTTTGCTCCTCTTATCAAAAGGAAGATGAGTGAATAACTGAGGTGGAGGCAGGTGGAAAGGGAGAAGAGGACTCTATACAAATATATGGCCATCACCATGCATTGTTTAGTATAGTGTGTTAGTCAGTGCAAGCTAGTTTGTGCTGCAGTAACAACTCCTGGCCTGCAGGAGTCTTGGCCCTATGTGGCAATTAGATCCAAGGGCTTTTAGCATCCAGGTACAGTGTACTTAAGAATCAATTGGTAAGTGTATTACCACTCCAGTGACCCTTGAGTAGGTCTGTAGTGGGCCCAGGAATTAACAGTTTAACAAAACTCCAGGTGACTCCCTGGCTGGTGCCCAAGGGAACAGAAGGATACACAAGGGCAAGAACCAACAAAGCAGCTTGTGGCTGCAGTACTTGTCTTGAGAATGAAAAAAGAGCCTCCATTGTACCTGGGAGGGCAGGGATGGTTCCAGCAGCAATGGTAGTAAAGGAAATAAGTCTTAGGAAGCAGACATGGGTCAACTTTTCTCAAAATGGCACCCACATGAGGCAGTGGCTCACCTATGGACTGCAAACTCCTAGAGGATGGAAGATGAGATGGGCCTGGGTCACTATGATTTCTCAACATCTACCACAGTATCCAGCACATAATAAGTGCTCAATAAACATTGTTAAATTGAAGTGAAAATAACTCAGAGACCTGAAAGCTGTGGGTAAATGTGAAAACAGGAGGAAATGGTAGAGAAAGAAACTTGCAGAGGATGGATGTCCCAATAATTCTGTGAGTAGAACAAGTTGTGGAATAACTTTTGCTTTTGGATGTTTGTATCAGCAAGTCTAGAATGACCAAAAGGAAAACACTTTTCACAAGGGCCAGAAGACCAGCTCGTGTTCTGATTTTAGGAGAAAAATTGGAAAAGTGAGTTTTGCCAATTGCTTAAACAAATAATTTATCTGGCATAGACCTGATGTGAAGTTCTCTCAACTATCCTGGGTCCTGATCAACTCTGGGTTCTACAGGAACCCCAATTTCCAGGTAATAAACCATATAGCTCTAGATTTGTCCTTTTTAAAGGTTACTTATGCCAGAGCATTTGGTCACCCATACCCAAAACAACTGATGAAGAAGTGGATAAATCTAGTGGCCAATACATAATTCCATTAAATATTGGAACCAGAACACTCTAAAATATGATTATTTAACCCAAACATTTCACTATTATCTGATTATCTGCTCTATGTACATTTAAGAATTGAGCTGAGCTTCTGCGACTTTGTCTGTGGAGACATTTTTTGCCTTTTCAGTCCTGACATTCATGAAAGCAGAGGCCATCCATTTTACTGAATGCATAATGCGTAGAAGGCAGTAAGGTTGAATGAAAAACGCAAGACCATCCACTCTTAAACCACACATAAATCTCAGCCATAGGCTCGCATGATTACTTATTCCTCTCATTTGGGCTTGTTAAGTAATTACTACGTAAATTATTAGGATAATGTAATATGCATGACTTTAAGGAATGACAAATTGTAGCTAACTTTCTTAATTTGTTGCCATAGTTACATTTCTAGGAATTCTAAATTGTTCTTCATACCCTGTATAAATTACTGCTGCCCTGCTATTTGTTTAGCTATGATTGGCTAAACCATAACTGCATATCAGTAAAAGGACTCCAAGTCCACTATGGAAAGCCTTGCCTTGATTTCTCCTTCAGGGTCCAGCAAGCACAGATCTAGGTAAATAAAGGGTTTGAGTGGCCTCATTCAGAAGGTAAGAAGGCCTTGAAAAGAAAACCAGGATGGGTCAGCCCATCACTACCTAGCACTACCTTTATTCTTCCTGGGTACCAGTTGGCATTTACTAACCATAAAAACTAAAGAAAGACAATACCTGCCATATTGAATTGATCTTAAGAAAAGTATGAGTATCATCTTTATTTTCCATAAAATATTAAAGAATCCATTAGCCAAGTCTGTGCCTAGAGGATTAGACAGAAGACAAGGGAATGTGCTAGAATGAGGTTGTCTGACTATCCATCTGTGGACAGCAAGACTAATTTTTCTCACCACACTTCTTGTCCAGTCCATCTTTTCAAGGATGGGAAAAGACATATGAGTCATTAAGGATCAAATGAAAACAAAACAAAAGCAAGAGTGAGGAAAGTAATTTGAAACAGCAGAAGTCAATGTGAAAGGCCCTAGAAACAGTAGACTTCAAGGAAAAAATGCATTAAATATTATAAAAGGACATTTTATTTTTGTAGTAGGTATAATATTTGAGATAATTAAAATATACTTTTTAAAAAACACAGCTATTAGAAATAGGAAAAGTTAACAGAAAACAATTAGTGTGAGAGGAAACATAATTCCTTAAGGATCTATCTCTTTTAATGATTAAATGTCTGAATAATTAAAAAATTAAGATTAGATACATTAGTGTGTGTGTATACACATACACACACATATCTACTTCTATCATATCTTTATATCTATAGTTCTTTTGAATCTAAGCTATAGTCAATCCACCTACTTATTAAACATGTACCAGGCCTTGAAGGAAACTAATAAATTTTCAAAAGCAGAAGTTGTAGGGTTCATATTTCTGATCACAAGCAAATGATGATGATTATAAGTACTTAAAATGCCCACTTACATGGAAATTAAAAACTGTAATAAGGTTTTGAGTCAAAGAGGAAATCACAATCATAATTATAGGTCATTTAAAAAATAATAACAATAAAGTAATAAAACAACTCTCATGGGATGCAGTTAAAGGAGAAGTGAGAGATAAATGTGTACATCCATATACCTACATTTTAAATAAGAAAGGATGCAAATAAACTAATCTTTGCTTCAATTGAAGAAATGTTCTAATGTCCAGGTCAAGCAATCAGAAACTCCCTTCTGGGCAAGGATGTCTGGGGGAGGAAAGAAGGAAAGGGGTGGAGAGCCAGGGCTAGAATCTAACTGCTTTCTGTAATCGGTCCACGGAATCTGCAAAGATGAGTGTAAGGGAGGAGTGGGGAAATCTCAGATTGTTTACATAAAACTCCTGGTGCTTTATGTTTGCCCAACAAAACCCCTGCTTCTCTCACTTCTTTATTCAGTGGGAATTTTCTATTTTTTTGCATCCCTTCCTACTACACATGCCAGGCTGAGGGAGGATTATTTAGGGGTGCTTCCAATATGGCTAACTGCCCAATGTATGCACACTCATATTCCAGAACGACCTGTAATTACAATTAATAGTGGACACCAACCCCAGACATAATTAATTCAAGCAAAGAGGCATATCTAGCTGATGAGCCTTTATAAGATGAAGAATGGATTTAAGTAAATTTATGCTTGTAAAGTGCAGTACCTAGCTGCACATCCCAAATGCTCAACGAATATTAACTATCAGACCACAATTTTTCATTTCATGTATTTGTGTATATAGAAAAACTGTAAAGCTATTATAGTTAATAATAGAGTTCAGTAAGGTGATTAAATAAAATGCAAGTAGAGAAAATAAGTATATTTACTATTGTCTACCATTATGCTTAAAGATAGAATGAGAAAATCTCTCTTTCTCTCTCTCTCTTCCTCTCTCTGTGTCAAGGATACATAAGTACTGCTAGAAAGCTGTGCAGAATAGGTATCAATTTATATTTCCATCAGCTGTTGGAGCATTCAGATTTCATACACCACGCAGCATTATCATCTATAATTTATTTCTTCATCCATTTAATAGGCAAAAGAATGATCTCTTTGTTGTTTTAATTTTTAAATTATTTTTCCTATTTTGAAATAATTATAGATTCACACAGAAGGTATCTACTCTAATAGAAGAGTGATATGCAAATTAACCATCACTCTGAGACACCTAAGCCACACCCACCAGCCAAGCCACACCCTCAGCCAATCAGAGCAGCTGTATGCAAATTAGCCCAGCCAAGATGGAAGTCAGCAGCCATGGAGCTAGAGCAAACAGGAGGCTTCTGTTGCAACTGCCTGCCTAGGCCGGCTGGGCCTCTACTCATGGCAACAATGTTTCAATTATAGAAACCATGGAGCTGAAGCAAACAGGAGGCTTCATTACCTGCCTAGGCCTCCACTCAAGGTAACAAAGTTTCAATTATAGAAGATAAATAAACCCCAGAAACCTGATTCTAGCCAGCCTTGCTGGGATGTTGGGTCAATGGGAGCTGTGGGCAGCCTGGAAACAGCCCTCGGCCCCTCACCCAGGCTGCCCAGGTACCCCAGTAGAGACCTAAACCCTGAAGGGGCTGTGGGCAGCCTGAAAATGGCCCTAAGCCCCTCACCCAGGCTGGGTACACCTCCATGGGGTGAGGGTCCCCACTGGGGCGATTGGCGAGCCTGCAAACAGCCATCAGCCCTTCACCCAGGCTGGCCAGGGTGGACATCCCCCAAGGGGTCCCAGACTGCGAGAGGGCACAAGGCCAGGCTGAGGGACCCCTCTGAATGCACAAATTTTTGTGCACTGGGCCCCTAGTAAGCAATAATGCTGAGAGATTCCATGTGCTCTATCCTCTATATTACCTAATGGGAACATCTTAGAAGCCAATATCATCATTGCTATTGATACAGTCAAGATACAGAACATATTCATCACCACAAGGATCCCTCATGTGTCCTTTTGCTGACACCCTCATTCCCCACTCCTCCCATCTCTGTGTCCATCACCCCTGGAAATCACTAATATAATCTCCATTTCTATAATTTTGTCTTATCAAGTTTTATGTAAATAGAATTCTAAAATATGTGACCTTTTGGGAATTAGCCTTTTCTACTCAGAATAATTCTCTAGAGATTCACTCAGGTTGTTGTATCAAGAGCTTGCTCCTTTTCATTGCTGAGTAGTATTTGAGTATGGGACATTATGTAAATGGAAGCACTTTTTAGTATTTTCTAATTTTGAAAAATAAAAATGATCCCTTCCAGGATCAGACAGAGAAGCAAGCCTCCATTAAATGCATGGGGAGTGACCAAGGAAGATTACGAGTTGGAGGGGTCTCCTGGGTCAGCCAAAGCCACGCCCTTCACCACACCCATGGCCTTAGCTCTCCCTCTGGAGCTGCGCTGTCTTAACTGCTCTCTCATGAAAACGCTACTCAGATGTCTGAACAAAGCTATTATAACCCAGGTTATGGGTTGATTTATGTCCCCCACTTCCGCAAATGTGACCTAACTTAAAGGTAGGTTATTGCAGCTATAATTAGTTAAGAGGAGGTCATGCTGGAGTCTAGTGGGCCCTTAATCCAATGACCAGTGACCATAGAGAAGAGGGAAGGTGCTGTGACAAGAGAGACACAGAGAGAACAAACACCACAAGGAGGTGGAGGCTGATACTGGAGTGATACGGCTCAATAACGAGAAACATTTGGGAAAAACTCTCCTGTGGAGTTTTTGGAGGGAGCGTGAGCCTGCTGACACTGGGATTTTGAACTTCTAGCTGCTACAGCTGTGAGAGCACACATTTCTGTGGGTTTAAGCCACCCACTTTGTGGCGCTTGTTAATGCAGCCCCAGGAAACTAATATACCCAGTCTGCTCATCTCTTCCTCAGACTTCTCACCCCATGGCCCTTATCTGTTTTTAACTTTAAAAAACATTTTAAGGGGAACATACAGGACCTGATTTCTTTTTATTGAACTGTTTCCAGATCTCCTCCTCCTCCCGCTGGGTTCTCTGAAATTCCTCAGGGTCTCCTGTAGGCTGTTTCCTAGCCAAGATCTGGGGCAGGAAAGGGCACAGGCTCCTGAGCCATGCAGCCACCCAGCTTGGCCCTTGGCCAATCCAGCAATCATAGGGCCTCCTGCTCTGACCTCTGACCTGCAAAATCATAGTGGAACAAGTGCCTGGGGGTTCTGGGAAAGTCACAGGGAGGAGCATGGCCTCAAGCACATGTGGTATTTCTGCTTTGCCAGGCCCACCTGGTTGTGTGTGGGCTCATCTTTTGTTCCCTCTGCAGCCTGTGAGACCACCTGAAGGAGGTAACTGCAGCTCCATTTCCCTCAACAGGTGCTGTGGGGTCAGGGCCACGAGAAAGAACTGCTCTAACACCCGGGTCATTACAGGGCTTAGAAGGCAGATCCAGTGCATTAGAAGGCTGCTCCGCTACACGCTTCTGCCCAGTGTTAGAAACCAGAAATCAATAAATACCTTTCTATGAGTGACCGTGGCACGGGGTGGGCTAGCCAAGAAGGTGATCTCCAAAGATGTGGCAATGAAAGAGCATCCTGCTTCATTTGAGACCCCCTGATCCTCTGCGCCTGGTCTCTGAATCTTGCAGCTCTGGTGCCAATCGAAGAGAGGCTCATCCAGTGAGCAGGTGGTGGGAGAGGTCACGGCCTGCTCGGGGAGGGAGTAGGACCACAGACCCAGCTGGAATCGCTTGGGAATTTGAAGGGAACGCCGTGGATGCAGAGCAGCTGTGTTGGAGCTCCAGGTGCAGTTCATCCCCACAGCAAACCACGAAGCCTGGCTCTGTGCTAGCCCCCCCCCCCCCACCCCGGGAGAAGGCGCTGCAGGAGTCAGACTCGGACCAATATAGTCATTAGGTCAGAGTAACTTGGGTGGGGTCCTGGCATCTTATATTTAGTCAACTCCTCAAGTGATACTTCTGTGGCCAGCCCAGCAGAGCTCTGCAGTTAGTATTCTTTCTTTAAATGTCCAATATGGTCTTTTTCTAAATGTGATCTGTTCCAGGAATAGCAAGGGAGATGCTGCAATGAATGGTGTTCTTTATTGACTGTTTTCCTGAGGCAGACGGGGTCTGTAAGGAACCGAATGACCAGGGACGTCAGGGAGGAGGAAAAGGCCTCAGAGGGTGAGACGAGAGCAGAGACGGGGAGATGTGCATGTGACCTCGGCACTGAAGGGGACTTCTGGCTACAGGAGAAATGGAATGGCTGGGCAGTGTCCAATGACTCTCTGCCACTGATACCCGGGCCATCCATCCCGAGCACATCCCTGAGCCACCTGTGGTGTGCCACATGGCGGCGTGTTCTGGGCTTTCTAGCATTGACAGCTGAGGTCTCCCTTCTAGCTAGAGTAGCATCCTTATAGGTGGTTTCTACTTCAACTTACATCCATCCCTGTTTAATTCATTCTCTTGAACTCTTTTACTTTTTCCTATTCACAAATCCACTCCCACCAAACCTTCTGTAGGATTAGTAGGCTTGCTGAATATCCATGAGGACATAAATATTTATGTTCATAAGGACATAAATACTCAGCAAACATTATGCTCATTTATTTGTCACCTCATCCTATATGACACCAGCTCTTATCAGCTTCCTGGCTCTGTGTAGCAGGAGCAAAGCAGAGTCTCTCCTGGTCATACAAGGAACAACTTTACCTCTTTTCCTGAAGTCTAGGAGCTGGGTTGCATCCCTGCCCTTTGGGGTCCCAACTTTTACCTAATGGGCTAATTAAAACTTTCCTTCCACTTAAGAAATAGGATTCTTCCTAAGATACATTTCTCCATATCTAATCTAATAAAAGAATAATATGCAAATTAACCCTGACTCTGTTACATCCACAAGCCACGCCCACCAAACAATGAGGAGCAAATAAGCAAATTAACTCAACTAAGATGGCAGTAGCCATGGAGCTGGAGTTGTCCCAGGCAATGGAGGAAGCTAGGACCCTGTGGGCCCTGAGTTCTACTCAAGGCTACAAAGTTTCAATTATAAAAGATAGACAAACCCCAGAAACATGCTGGGCTGGGACCTTGGGTTGCCAGGGCAACCAGGCTTCAAGTGGGGGACCAAGGCAACAAAGTTTCAATTATAGAAGTTAAATAAATCCCAGATACATGGCTTCCAGCCAGGCACCCTAGTAGGGACCCAAACCCTGAAGGGGCTGTGGGCAGCCTGCAAATGGCCCTCTGCCCCTCACCTAGGCTGGCCATACCCCTCTGGTGTGAGGGTCCCCACTGGGGGGCTTGGCAAGCCTGAAAACAGCCATCAGCCCCTCACCCAGGATGGCCAGGCATGCCAGCAGGTGGACATCCCCCAAGGGGTTCCAGACTGTGAGAGTACACAGGCCAGGCTGAGGAACTCCCCTAAGTGCACAAATTTTTGTGCACCAGGCCTCTAGTTTTTATATATGAAAAGCTGATTTGAAATATATGTGTTCTGTGATACAACTTGCAGAGTGGCATGATTGGCACTAGCAGAGGACTGGCGGAGCATGTTACATTCTAGGAAGATGGTAAGGGGTCCAGATGGGAAATGAGTTGGGAGCAATAGAGCTGGGAATTGCCATTTTCACGCTGTAGCACTATTCAGTTCAGAGAAGAAACACAGCTCAATTCTAATCTCACCAGAGATCTGCATGCAGGGACCAAGACCAGAGTCCTACAGCTCTCTGATACCAAAGTTAAGATATTTGTTGCCCTGACTGAGTTTATGGCTGCAATAACAAATTACCATGAAGTTAGTGAATTAAAGAAACACAAATGTATTATCTTACATTTCTGGAGGTTAGAAGTCTGGAATGGGTATTAACTGGGCTAAAATCAAAGTGTGTGTAGGGCTGTGACTTTTGGGCAGGCTCTAAAGGAGAATCCGTTTTCTTGGTTTTTCCAGTTTTTTGAGGATGTCCACATTCCATGGATTATGGCCTCTCCCTCAGTCTCCAAAGCCAGCAAGTCAATTAAGTCTCGTATCACATCATTATGACAGTGCCTCCCTCTTCTATATCTAAGTAATGCAGAATAATCTTCCCATCAAAGGTCAGCTAAACAGCAACTTAATTCCATCTGCTTCCTTAATCCCCTTTGCTACATAATGTGACAGATTCTCAACTTCCAGGGATTAGGATGTGAACATCTTGGGGGTGAGAGATTGTTGCCTCCCACGTGCCCTATGCAATAAGCATCCTTCCATTTCTCTAGATCTGCACTGTCTAATATGGTGGCCACTAGGCACGTGTGGCTACTAAATCCTAGAAATGGGGCTAGTCCAAATTGAGATGTCTTTTCAATGTAAAATATACACTTGATTTAGAAGACTTAAGATAAAACGAGAAATGTAAATATCTCATTAATAATCCTATATAATAAAACCCTAATATACAAATTGACTGGTTGCTATGATGCACACTGACAACGAGGGGGCAGACGCTTAATGCAGGAGCTGCCCCCTGGCGGTGATTGCGCTCCCACAGGGGGAGCACTGCTCAGCCAGAAGCTGGACTCAGGGCTTGAGAGCACAGCGGTGGTGGCAGGAGCCTCTTCCGCCTCCACTACAGGTGGGTGGTAAGGAGCAAGGGGTCCTGGACTGCAAGAAGGTATAGGTTGAGCTGAGGGACCCACTGCCCCCACTGCACAAAATTTCGTGTATCAGGCCTCTAGTCCTATCTAATAAAAGACTAATATGCAAATTAGGCATAACTCCCTCATAAAGATGGCTTCCCCCATAGCCACAAGATGGCGGGCCCAGTCTGGCTCAACCCTGCCACTGAAGTGGTCAGACCTGTTAGCCAGGTGGGTGGTGGGGGAGATGGGGGACCCGAGGGACAAAACAGGTGATCAGAGGGGGCTGGAGGTCCCTTGCCCAGGCCAGAGGCCTTTGCCAGAGGCCTCAGGCATGGGCAAGGGCAGAGCCGGTGATCAGAGGGGTATGAGGGTGGCCTACCCAAGCATAAGGCCTGGGCAGGGTCAGAGCTGGCAATTTCAGTGGTCTGGGGTCCCTTGCCCAGGCCTATAGCTTTTGCCAGAGGCTACAGGCCTGGGCAGAGGTGGAGCTGGGATTGGAGGGTCAAGGGTGGAGCCGGTGATCAGAGTGAACTACAGAGGAAACACCTTTTCTTACCGCTCACTGGTTGAGCTCCCTGTATGCCACTGGTAATATTCTTAGTAACTTGGGTAATAAGAATCCAAAAAGGTGATCTAGGGTGTTTCCACCACATGGCTGGAGAAAAAAAAAATGAAGGTTCACTGCTGGAGGGCTAAGAATGTCATATCCTGCCCTAGACGGTTTGGCTTAGTGCATAATGCCTCAGCCTGCTGACTGCAGGGTCTGGGTTCAATTCTGACCAAGGGCATGTACCTAGGTTGCAGGCTTCTCCCTGGCCAGGGCCCAGGTCAGGGCATATGCAGGAGGCAACCAATCAAAGTGTTTCTCTCACTTTGATGTTTCTCTGTGTTTTTCCCTTCTCTTCCACATTCTCTAAAAATCAATGGAAACATATCCTCAGGTGAGGATAAGAAAAAGAGAAAGAAAGAAATGTCATATCCTATGAAAGACACATCTTGAAAATGTCTAAAGAAAGTTGTCATTTTTTCATGGTGAAGGGACTGGAGTCTGTGTTGATGAAAACACCTTGGTGGCTGTGGTGACTGGCAGTGGCTGCAGTAGCAGAGTGATGGGGCTCGTGGCTTCCCCTGATTAGCCTGGTCACCTCTCACAAAGGGAGGCCAGACTGTGGCTTAGGCCCACTCCCTTGGGGAGCAGGGATTGGGCCTAAGCTGTCAGTAGGACATCCCCTGAAGGCTCCCAATATGTGAGAGGGGGCAGGCTGGGCTGAGGAACTCTCCCTCCCAGTGTACGAATTTTGAGCACTGGACCCCTAGTCTATATATATAAAACCCTAAGCGACCAGTCAACCATTTGACCAATCACTATGATGGGCACTGTTCACCAGGGGGCAGAAGTTCAATGCAGGAGCTGTCCTCTGGTGGTCAGTGCGCTCCCACAGCAGGAGCACTGCTCAGCTGACAGGTGCCAGACGCTGGGCTCAAGGCTGGAGAGCATAGCTGCAGTGGCTCGAGTCTCTCCCACCTCCACAGCAATGCTATTGAGCAGCAGCAGGTGCAGTGGGGCCAGTATGAGCGGGAGCAGTATGGCACCTACCCTGGGCTCAGGCTCTTCCCCGGCTGCCTGTCACTTCATGCGCTACTACATCCTGATTCCTGCAGGGCCTGTGGGGATCGGGCTGAAACTGGCAGTCTGACATCCCCCACGGGGCTCTGGATTGCAAAAGGGCACAGGCCAGGCTGAGGGACCCCACTCGTTCATGAATCCATGCACTGAGCCTCTAGTTTTTTAATATTTGGCTACAGTTGAAATTATAGTATCCTATATAATGAAAGGCTAATATGCAAATTGACAGAACATTGGAACAACCAGTTGCTATTGCATGCACTGACCACCAGGGAGCAGACCCTCAATGCAAGTGGTCAGTATGCTCCCACAAGGGGAATGCTGCTCAGACCGAAGCCAGGCTCATAGCTGGTGAACACAGCGGTGGTGGTGGGATCCTCTTCTGCCTTGGCAGCAGCACTAAGAATGTCTGAATGCCAGGGAGTAGGCCTAAACCTTCAGTTGGACATCCCCTGAGGACTTCCAGACTTCGAGAGGGCACAGGCCAGGGTAAGGGAATCCCCAAGTGCACGAATTTCATGCACCAGGCCTCCAGTTTTAGATATATTGGGTTAAATAAAATATATCATTAAAACAAATTTTACCTTTTTCAAAACTTTTTGTTAATGTAAATTTTTGTTAATGAGAAAATTTAAAATTACATGTTGTAGCTCACCTTTTGTTTCTATGAAACAGCTCTGCTCCAAGCCTTCAGTGAAATCTGGGGCATCCAAGCAAGCATTGAGTGGATATTTCAGAGAGTAAAGGGATCCTCAGCTTACAGCAGGGGGCACTATGAAGAATGGATATGCTCTATGTGGAAATATAAAGTTAAGCAGAGAAGGAAACTCACAGCTCAGGAGCCAGGCTGAGTGGAGCTGTAGCTTTCCAACTTCAAGGACTGTTTGTGTGTGTGATAGAACTTTTTTCAATTTTACTGGGAGTCTTGCAGGAGACTCTCAGGCCAACATTAGGGAAACTAGAACCTTCTCTGCTTGCTCCTCACACTCCTACAAAGGCTTTTCTTCCTTAAGGCCAAGATAGTGGTCACCTCTGCTTCTTCAAATCTGTCTCACCTGACCACTGCCCAGCCCTGTCTGGCATATTTCAACCTGTCTCAATCTGGTGTTCTTTCCCATTCTGCTTCAGTCATGCTGCTTTCAGCAAACATTTACTGTGATCCTAGGGCCTTAGGCCAAGCCAATTGAGTTTTTCTTCAGGCATATCATCCCGCCCTTGTCCAGAAATCTGCTTCTAATTTTCAGGGTCAATTCCCACCTGCTTCAGCTGTATGGATTCCCCAGAGAAGGTGTTTCTGCCAGGCCCCAGGCCAAACCTCAATGGATGCTGACATGCCCACAGGGAACCCGAGTGGCTAATGTAGCTTAACTTAGGCCTACCCAACACTTTGGCAAATTCTTAGCCTGGAAAGACAAGACCCTTACCTGTGGTTGGGGTGGCAGGACCAAGACTTACCAACTGACCCTCCTTATCGCAAATCAATGTGACATAAGAGCTTTATCACTCTACAAGGCCCCCTTCTGAGCCCTGTCCTAAAAACCTGGCTGGCTTCAGATCAACTGGCTAATTACTTGTGCTGTAATGATCAACCTGCCTAATTTATCACTTCTTTGAACATTTAATTAGCCAGCAGTGCAAGACAATTAGGTTCTGAATTAGGATAAATTAAACTGCTAGCTTAGCAGCTCTAAGGACATGGAAACTATAACCAATTACATCTACAAAAGGCTTTGACAGCACTGTCAAAGAGACCCATCCTAATGCATGATAACAGCCTGACGTGCCAAATATTCTGGAGGCTCCAGTGGGGCCAGTTGTTTTAGCTCTGAAAACAGAGAGGGGAGGTGCACACCTTGATACAACAAAATATTATCCTGGAGCAGGGTATAAAGTCCTTTCTCCTTGCTGGAAGATGCTTGTAGAAGATGCTTCTAAAAGATCACCTAGAACTAGAAGTTTGGCAGCCTGTTCAATGGTCACACTTAGGATCATTTTTTTAATACTTCAAAAATTATGGCTTGTACTCTAACATAGATATATATGATATATGTCTACTGCCAGAGAGAAAGCCATATCTCATCTATTTCAACCTAGTAACTCTTGAATATTCACACCATGATGTTGTCACAGGAAGACTATATTATGGATAAAGCAAGATAGCAGAAGATTCCAAATTATATTGATTTTTAATGGGTTGTGATTTATTTTTTTTAATTGCTAATTTAGGTTTCTACCATTTTTATGTTTTATTATTTTTATTTTTAAAAAATATATTTTATTGATTTTTTTACAGAGAGGAAGGAAGAGGAATAGAGAGTTAGAAACATCGATGAGCTGCCTCCTGCACACTCCCCACTGGGGATGTGCCCGCAACCAAGGTGCATGACCTTGACTGGAATCGAATACGGGACTCTTGAGTCCGCAGGCCGACGCTCTATCCACTGAGCCAAACCGGTCAGGCCGGTTTCTACCATTTTTAAAAATGATTTTCCATGGCTATTTGAAAGTTCTTTGCATTCTCTAGGCAGATTGGACAGCAGCTGGGAAAGGCTTGGGACAGCAGCTCCCTACCCCAGGTGTGAGGTTAAACTTTTGCTTTGACTGTGAGCAGCACCCTGATTTGAGGTTGAACTTTGCTTCTGAGATTTCCTGACACACCTGGGGCTACCCTGCCAGACAGGTTAGTGAGGACCAAAGAGAAGGGGAATAAGAAGGCAGAAGGACCCAGCCAGCATGGCTCTGTAGTTTGACCCTGCCCACTGTACTAACTGTTGGGAACTTAGTTCAAGTTCCTCCTTTATCCCCTGCTCACTAGTAAGAGGTGTTGGGGTCCAAGCCCCTCTGCCTGGGGCTGGACCTCTTAGGACACCGGACAGACGGAGAAGCCATGAGAGGTTGTGGGTATATAAGAATGAGTCTTTATTGCTGAAACCAATGGCCATATAGCCATCAGACAAGAATAGTCCTCACTGCAAAGTCCATACAGGCAGGCAGCCGGACATCGTCTGGTGAACATATGTCTTTCCCTTAAAACAGCATCAGTCTCTGTACCCACAGCTATTATCTGAGCAGCCGCACGATGCCTCCTAGACTCACTGCCTCACATTGTAGTGGTACCTGAGCTCTCCGGCTCAGCTGCTCTCTCTAGCAGATTTCTTCACACACTTCATCCTAGCTGCTCTCTGTCCATATTCTAGCCTAGCTGGTCAGTAACCTACTTTTATACTATTTAGACAAAGAGGGCTTTGTGCCAATAGTTACATCAATCATATTGGCTATCGAAGGGCACAGTGTACCATGAGAGTGCTGTGGCCTTGCAGTCACTCGTGGTATCTTGGCCTTATTAGGATTCTCAGGCTCAGAGTCCTTGAACATCCTGTTTAGGCACATGCCCAGAGTGGCCTTTGGCCATTCTGATATATTGATAACAAGGAATCTGTGCTCCCACTGGCCTTGACTATCTGGGGACTTGGCATGGTTCCCACAGTTGGATTTTGTATTCCAGGAGTTCCCCACACCCCCACTTTTCAAGCACAGTGCCATCAGTGGTAACATGAAAGAGAGTGACAAGGAAAAGGGAATCTTAACTAATAAAAGCATAATATTGAAATTAACCATTTCTCCGGGATGGGTAAGCCACACCCACCAGCCAATCAGAGCGGCTGTATGCAAATTAGCCCAGCCAAGATAACGGAGGTCTCAGCCCCGGGAGAAGCGGTGTGTGGCACTGGGGTCCCACAAGGCAGATGGAAGACCTCTGCCTTGGGGGAGCCAGGAGGGGAGGAACAACCTGGCCGGAGGCGCAACCTACGGGGGGATGGGGGGGTGGGGACAGGAGCCAGCTGGCCTGTGGCCGCTGGTGGGAGGAGCAGGTCTGACCAGTGATGGCAGCAGGGCAGCCGGGGGCTGGGGGAGCAAGCCAGCCCAGGCCTTGAGGCTGCCCTGAGGCCTGGAAGTAGATCTGTGATCACGGAGGCGTAGTGCCCATGCACCCCCCCCCCCCCACAATGGATTTCAGGCAGCAGGGCAGCCTTGGGGCTGAGGCCTGGAAATTGGTGCAAACGGGGCACACAGCATGCACGGAGGCATGCCCTCTGTGTGTGCTGTGTGCCCCAATGGATTCCAGGGTCCCAAACTGTGAGAGGGCACAGGCTGGGATGAGGGCCCCCCCCACCCCCACCGAGTGCACAAATTTTTGTGCACCGGGCCCCTAGTGTTAATATAAAAAGAATTGCCCAGTTCCCATGGCTTGGCTTGGCTTGCCGTCTTCCCCTCCTCAAACTTTATCATCATCCAGAACTCATCCCTAGAACCCAGTCATGACTGCGACCACGGCAAGCACAAAGCCACGAGTGTACACTGCGGCCCGTGGAATGAAGAACATGCAATGCTTGGATGTGCACATGATTGAATGCAGCTTTCAGCAGCTGTGAGCCAAGTACCGCTCAGCCTCAGAGAAGGTGTTGTCAGGCTTCCAAACACCTGAGAAGAGGAACGACAACAGAAGAAGATGTTTTCAGCATGATCAAAGGGCAGTGAGATCACTCCAGGAAGAGAAGTGGTTGGCATGCTGTGAATGTTTGGAGGGAAGTGACAAGTTCAAATACAGGAAACCACCCAGCTAGGAAAAATTTCCTGACAAGCCAGAAACTGATTAAGCTAGAGGCAGCTTACAAGAGACAGTCAGGGCTGAGCGGCCCAATTGACTGTCTCCAAAAGGCAGCTCTCCGGACATTTCCACCTTTCAAGACTTGTTTGTTTGGTTTAGTTTGTATCAAGGAAATCAGCCAGACTCTTTCAAGAACGGTCTTTCCCATCCCCATTAGCAGGGTAAGGGTGATATTTTATGCTCTGCCTCTTTCATCCCATCCCAGACATTGTCAGCTACAGCAAATGAATTTTCTAAATCCTTATTGTGAAAGAGAATTGCGGTCCCTTGAAATGTCTGGGACTTAAAGGAGCACACGGCAGATTCAGCCTTAGGAAATTCTGCAAGGAGCACAGGTTCATACTAAAGCTCTGAGGCCAGTGCCATAAGCTCCCCACATCACCTTAGAAAATGTTTGCAAGTATGCATTTCATTGACGTATTTAGAGGAAATTAGTCTATTCTACATGGTTTCTCCAAATTGCATCAGATCATTGCACCATTAGAAATGGCCCAATTAAGGGAAGGAAAGAGGCTCCTGTAGGATCACTATCTGTACATATTAGCCTGAGGCTTTCAAATTAGAGACTAACTCACAGGTCCCTGTTACCATGAGAACCAAGCATTTCCCCGGCTGTTAAAATTATTAACTCAAAGAACATGCATCTTCTTAAACTCTGCCTGTTATTTATCTACTGCTCCATGGCTTGACTGTGCCTGGAGTGAACTCTATTAATCACCAGTTGAAAAAGTGCAGGAACTGCCAGAGAGAGCAGCCGTGCCTTCCCTCCTGTCGAGAGTGGCAAGCGGTGGCAATTCATTTCCCCACGGCGCGCCATCTCTCTTAGGGGGCAGAGAAGAGGAAGGACTGAGAGGCCCTGGAGTGAAGACATTCTGCAGGGGCCTGACATGCTGCTCAGAGGTGAGCGAGACTCGCTGTTAGTGGCTTCCAAACCCTCTCTGCAGGCCTAGGGGATGCTGGTCAGTGACCACAGGCCTCCATCTGTTTGCCAGGTGACCCTGCCCTGGGCCAACCCCCTGCCTGAAAGCAAAGACCAGTAATAGTGACCTAGAATGTGTGCATCACCTTATACTGTACAGAACGATTTCGGAGCCTTTAAGTCTTTTAATCTCCCATGAACTATGCATTATTATTCCCATTTTACAGAATTAAAAAACCAAGGCTTGGAGAAACTCTGTAACTTACTCAAGAAACCAAACTAGCAGCTGGAGAAACTAGGCTTCAAAGTGAGCTATTCTGTTTTAAAATCCCATGCTCCCTACACCAAAGCCTACATGTGGATGTTTGTAACAGCTTTGTTCGTCATTGCCCAAACTTGGAAGCAAGCAAGACGTCCTTCAGAAGGTGAATTGGTAAGTAAACTTTGGGACATCCAGACAGTGAAATATAACTCAGCGCTAAAAGTAAATGAGTTATCAACCCATGAAAAGACGTAGAGAAATATTAAATTCATATTACTAAGTAAAATAAGCCAATCTGTAAAGGCTACATACTGTATGATTCCAACCATAGAACATTCTGGAAAAGGCAGAAGAATGGAGGCAGTAAAAAATCAGTAGTTGCTAGACATTAGCAGGGAAGGACTAAATCAGCAGAGCACAGAAGATGTTTAGGGAGGCGAATATACTGGGTATGACACCATAAGGGTGAATGTATGTTAGTATTCATTCATCGAAATTCATAGAATGTACACCACCAATCCTGAACTCTGATGCAGAATGTGGACTTTGTGTGATAATGACCTGTCAATGTAACTTCATCGATCGTAGCAAATGGCCCTCTCTGCTGAGAGACTTTGATGATGAGGGAGGCTGCATGTGTGAGGGGGAAGGAGGGTTGATGAAAGATCTCTGTTCTTTCCTTTTAATTTTGCTGTGAATCTAGAAAGTCTCCAAAAAGAATAAAGTCTTTAAAAAAACACACCATGCTTTCTCCTTGTTGTCACCCTGCAGGAAAGCAAGGCTGTTGACATTTAAGAAGATGGAAGAGGATGGATATTAATCAGACACTATGGTGGGAAAAGCAGAGCAGGCGAAACAAGGCGTCATTGTTTCTCAAGTCTCACAACCTCTTACAGAGTGCTCTGCCTGGAACCAACTCTTTCTTTGAAGCAACTTGTGTATCAAAGTCTAACATGCGTGTGGAGAAGTGCACACGTCATGCATGTGCAGAGTGATGTGGTCTCACAAGCAAAGGCATCATGCTCCCAGAGCAAAGCAGAATCCTACTGGCACCCTGGAACCCTGTCGTATCTTTTGTCAGTCACTATTTCTACTCTGATTTCTAATACCACATGTTAGTTTTGAGTTGTTTCTGACCTTTAAGGAAATGGAGCTCCACAGTAGGTCCTCCTTTTAGCCTTCTGTTTTGCTCAGCGTCATGCTTGTCAGCTCCATCCATCTTTCCTGTCACTGTCCATTCTCTTTGCTGCCTAGTGTTCCCATAGACAAATAAACCACAAGCATGGTTTTTTTTAGCTTCTGTGTTTGTTCATTAGAGTAGTTTCCAGTTTGAGACACAAATGGATCATGTTGGTGAAAGTATCCTTTTGTGTGTTTTGGAGAATATATGCATAGTTCTTTTGGGTTTATACTTAGGAATGAAATTGCTGGCTCATGAAAATGCATATATTCAGCTCTAATAATAAATTAATAATAAAGTCCTTTGGGGCCTTGCTATACATTTGTGTAAATTAAGATACATTTGTAAGTACTGTTGTGAATTGGTCTGTGTTTTGTGTGTCACGGGACATTAAAATGGGACAGTTTGTGTCGCAGTTTCAGCTGAAGCCCCAAAGACTGAGAACAAAAACATCAGTGGCCAGCACTTTGCATTCCTGAGTGGGGTTTAACACCAGGTGAGGATGGCTTAGAACCTTAAAGGTGGCTGACACTAGATCCTGTGCCTCTTAGCCCGACACTCACAGGGGGTCTCATGGGGTGGAGGTGAGAGAGTCCAGGACAGGGTTCAGTGAGTCAAGCCCCCAGTTCCATGGAGAATGGGTGGGGTGTTTATAGAGAGGATCCTAAGGGAGGTTACCCCTCAGGAGGCTCCTTATGGGTCTCTTGGAGTGTAGTGTCTCAGGTGGCTGAGTGTGAAGAGAAGTGGCCACACCGGAAGCTGACTACCTGCTCTGAGTGCAGGGCAAAGGTGCAGGTTTCCTTGAGGTGGTGGGAGGCCCTGGGAAGCAGACCCTCCTAAGAAAGGGGTAATTTCAGGAGAAGGAAGCTTGGGGGTGGGGGTGGCTATAAACTGCCTGCTGAAGGGGTCCCTGCTCTGCTAAGGGAATAGAATCAGGTGGGTCCCCAGGGGGAGCTTAAGGGACCCACAATGATCCATGAGAAGAGATGTCAGTAAATGTCTGTGATGGGCTCTGATCAGTCCTGCCTCTCCCTGGTGTTTGACTCCTTTTCTCAAGCAGAAGGTGCCAAAGGCAGCGGTGGATGGCAGAGGGAAAATGGCATCACCTGGCAGGGAAATGGAGAATTCACAGGCTGCTACTCTGCTGCAGCCCCTCCCAACTTTCCATCTTGAAGCAAATACAGCTGGGGCATAGAAAAGTCCAGTTTTATACACAGTTTGGAGTTTGGACTTGACATCCTTCTGGCATATTAACTATTGAAATGAGATTACTCTTGGGACTAATGGCAGCCATACGATTTTTAACCTGAACAATTTGAGGAATCTCAACTCTACAAGATCAGGGCAGCTGGAGCTGTGCTTGTGGCTGGGCGTAGGATAGGGAATGCGTATATCCAGGCAGCTGTGTCATGATGCAGGGTAATGCTGGAGACCTTGGGATGGGAAAATTCTAATGGAGTCACCAGAGGGTACAGAGGAGCCTCATCCGCAGGGCAGGGTGTAAAATTTGGTTCTCATTCTCCACTTGTGAGGGAGACATCTTCTACACCATCCAGAGCATGTACACCTCACTGGTGGGGTTCTCAATACCCGGGACACTTCCAGATGAATGTGCTGGGGCTGTAGGAGGGCAAGTACAAATGACTCAGGAAGTTCAGTTGCAATTCTCTGGCAGCTAGACACACTCAGGGAGCCCACTGTGGCTGAGTTCCTTGGCTTGCACTCAACAGGGACTTTCAGTTTTGAACTGTGAACTTGAGAAAGATGAGTAAAAGCAGTAATTTCCAATCTGTGTGCCACAGACCACTGGGGCAGAGGTGAGGGATGGGCTGTGCTCGGAGTTAGAAAAAAAAGCCCAGATAGTTCTATCCATTCTGAGATGAAACATTGCCAGTAAACCAACCCTGTAAAAGATGGTATTATGAATGGTATTCAACAAATGTCTAATAAGACACGCATTCTTCAATTGCATTACTGGCTTTTTCATAATAACGCAGCAGCATTATGCAATTCTCAGTTGCAAATACTATCATGTGAGGATTCGGTGCATTCTTATTTTTTGTTCCCTTAAAGAGCTATCCTTAAACCAGATGAGAGGAAAGAGATATACAGGACCTTAATGCCATTGCATTAACACTAAAATGCCATTTAGCTAGCATGTGGGCTGTCAGATAAAGCTGTGAGGTGCTAGTGGGATGAATTGAAAATTGTCGTTCCCTCAAACTTAGTGACAACATTATCTGCAGATCTTAGAAAAATCAGCTCAGAAAAAATCCCTGGTTGGTGGTGATCCTCTCAGATAGATTGAAATCTTTCCAGGCTATTCCTCAGGGCTCATCAATCAAGAGCAGTTGTCATGGTGAACAGTTGAATAGATGGTTTCCATTTAATTATCTTCAGCCCTCTAGATATTGAAAACTCTTGGGGATAGCAGGCTCTGCCGGCCCCAATGTTGCCAGCTAAAATAACTGTTGCTTCTTCCCCACCCCACCTTCACCAGGAGGCATTCACTCATTCATTTGCTCAATAATAAATACCAATCCTACTGTGTGCTAGGCAAGTGCTCCTGCCAAGGATGCCTGTGTGAAAATGTCAGATGTCATCTATAACTTCATAGAGTACAAGCTGGTCTTCCAGACAACCATAGAGTCTGCGCTTTGTGGGTTCAGAGGTGGCTGCTGCACCTAGGAAGGTACTATTGGGTGTTGACCAGATGGCCAGAGTGGGGAGTTGAGTCCTAGTAGAAAATAGCTAGGATCAGGGTCTTGAATGAGGGAGGAGTCCAGGTCCAATTCCTTCCAGAGCAATGGAGATAAAGGGAGAGAGCAACAACAGAGGGACAACAAGCAAAGGGGAAGGGAGCTTATCTATCTGTAATCTCCTCATCCTCATCCTCAGCCACAGAAACAAGCTGGAGAACAAACACTTTGCTGTCCTTGGAAATATTTCATCTATAAACTATGGCAGTTTTAGAACAAACTTGGGCCTCTCAGATCACTTTGTGTCTCTCTTTCCCCCACCGTGTCATTTCAAAACTCCAGAGGAACAGAAGTCAAGGAGGAGTTAGATGGGACAAGATGTATAGGGGGAAACGCCCTGGAAGGACAAAGAGGAGAGCAGCGTGAATTGGTGGGGGAGAGGCTTCCGATCAATCACTGTGCAGGAGGCCAGGCACGGGTGTAAGGAGAGAGGGAGGGAAAGGAGCCAGACAGGCGGAGCGCTGGCCAGCAGCGCAGCTCTGAGCATCTCGGCAAGGAACCCCTGAATTAGTTATCTAGTTCTGTGTCACAAATTACCCCAGAACTTAATACTTTAAAACAACAACAAACTTTCTTGACCTCATGTTTTCTGTGGGTCAGGAATTCTGGAGCAACTTAGCTGAGTAATTCTAGCTCACAGCCTCTCATGAGATTCCAAGTGGGATGTTGACCACAGTCATGTGAAGATTAGATTTTGTAGGGGGGATGTGCTTTCAAGGTGGCCCACTCACATGGCTGGCGAATAGATGCTGGTTATTAGCAGGAGGCCTCCATTTACCCACCACATGGACATCTCCAAAGAACGGCATCCCCCAAAGTAAATGACCCGGGAGGACACAAGACAGCAGCTATGCTGTCTCTTACACTCTAGCTTTGGAAGTCACACACGACTAGTTTTGTGGACTCCTACTGGTCAGCCCTTGGTTCAATGTCCCATGCTCATTGGAGGATCATTGGGCTATGTTGGTGATTGGCTACCACCCTCCCCAAACAAAGATTGTTAGCTAGAGGAGTCCAGAGTGGGCAGAAGCAGCCTGGCTCCAGCACCCTCGCTGTGTCCAATTTTTGGATGGGAGTATCTGGGAGGGAAACGTGGCTTCCATGTGAACGATATAAACACGTTCACAGAAGACAACTCATAGAAGGTCAGGAAGGGGCAGCAGCTGGGGGCTGACCACCGACTACTCCTCACATTAGGTTCCCTTGAAAAGAAATCTGAGCTGTGCACCTCCATGGCTGCCACATCCTCCATTTCTTTATTTAAAGAGACCCTGAGAATATCCATTTTACTGGCACAGCCCCTCATCCTCCCAAGCCTCCCTTACTCCTATGATAAGCATGTCTTCTGGTCAAGCTGGGAGTATTGCCACATTAAGATGATGAAACGGAAGCACACACAAAGAGGTGATATACCCAGGGTGGCCACAAAATGACAGAAGCAGGACTAAAATGAAGGTTTTAGAATTTGAAGCTCAGTGCACTTTGCTGGGCTTCAAATCTCCATAAATTCAGCCATCTGTGTGAGGGATGGGCTTGCAAGGACACTGTAGGCTGCTACAGATGCCATTATCTATGATGCACATTCCTATTTTTACTGTTGTGCCTGCTACGACAACAGATTTGACTTCCTAATTATGTTTTGCTTGGGCTAATGTAAAAATTAATTTTCAGTCCCTGAACAACCACCAGCTACTGGTAAGAGGAGATAACTGGGAAGAGTGAGTGGTAAATGCATCCAGTATCAGGCACGATCTGCAGGCCGAGGCCAGAAGCTGCCACCTGTTATGCGTGCATTCTGTGCTATCCTCTGCACAAGATGCCTCCTCTCTCCCAGCCCTGTGAGATAGATTTTAATATTCCCATTCTAAAGCCGAGGCAATGGAGGTCACAAAGGTTAAGCAACTTGCTCAGAATTGCCTGGAAGTCAGTGGCAAGAGAGAACGTAAGTTGTATCTGCCCAAGTCCAAGTTTAGTTCTCTTTTTTCCTACACAGTGCTCCTTTCAGTTCAACATTCTCTTAGACACCTATTGGTCATTAGGAGATAGAAACAAGAAGGGGTAGAAAGGAAAGCCCATGATTATTCAGAGGGATCTCACCAACAGTAGAACTTACTATTGGTCAGAGTCTAGTCCTCAGCTTTGATTCCACTGACTAATTGTTTCAGGCCCCAGGGAAGTAATGCAGTCTCAGGAGGAACTGATTCATGTTGATTCAACTCACAAGAGATTGATGTATAAGTCTGAATGACAATCTATTCCTTTGCAAGAGAATGGTCAAACTTTCCATGTCCATCCTCTAGAGCAGTGGTTCTCAACCTGTGGCTCAGGATCCCTTTGGTGGTCGAACAACCCTTTCACAGGCGTCGTCTAAGACCATCCTGCATATCAGATATTTACATTACGATTCATAACAGTAGCAACATCACAGTTATGAAGTAGCAATGAAAATAATTTTATGGTTGGGTCACAACATGAGGAATGCATTTAAAGGGCCAGAAGGTTGAGAACCACTGCTCTAGGGCATTCTCTTCCCAGAAGCCTGATAGGTTGAATTACCAAGCAGAAGCTTGCCTGATGAAGCATAAAATCAGAGCCCAAATAGCTGAAAGGCATCTTTGACGAATCCTACACACGACTCATGGATGACTCCTTTTTGGCCTCTCTTGTGTGATGAGAATGTGTTAGGGACTCTCTTCTTTACACATAGCTGAATAAGGCCTGCCATGTCTTGCTGTAGTGTGAGTTTTGACAAGTGGCCTTTTTTATTGCAATGCAAGTGTTTGACATTAATCTTTTGATTGCCAAGGCATTCACTTCAGACATCCAGCTTAAATACACACATTGCCAGTCACATGACTAGGTGAAGAAGAGGGCTGCCTCACCCCTGAAGTTCCCTTTGTTTTGGAGATTTCTGGTGGAGTGAGAGAAGTGACCATTTGACTAATTGCTTCTTCCTTCTCGCTGCTTTAATTTCTTTTCTTATGTCTTAAGTTGCCAATAAAGGGTGAACCCAGCCCCAGCCAGTTTGGCTCAGTTGATAGTGTTGGCCTGTGGATTGAAGGGTCCCGGGTTTGATTCTGGTCAAGGGCATGTACCTCAGTTGCAGGTTCCTACCTAGCCTGGGCCCTGGTTGGGGCTCATGCAGGAGGCAACCAATTGAGGTGTCTCTCTCATATCGATATTTCTCTCTGTCTTTCCCTCTCTCTTCTACTCTCTCTTTCTAAAAGTCAATGGGGGAAAAAAATCCTCCGATAAGGATTAAACAAAAAAGAAAAAAGAGTGAACCCACAAAATGTAGGCCCCCATCTTCAACCCCAATTAAAGTGTGAACCCATGCCCACATCTCTCTCTCTCTTCCCACAACCTTACTGGGTGGCTCTGGCTGTGCCATGTACCCTCCAGGACTTGTGAGTAGTAAACTTTGTTTATTCAAAGTTTTCTGATGAATATTGCCAAGAGCGTCTTGCAATCATAATAAAAACAAAAACCACAAGTCCATTAACACTGATTCCTAAAGTGGAAATGTCTGGAAATGAGAGTGGCACATGGGCCCAGGTGAGTGCCCCCAGCCATTTCTAGCCAATAGCATCATCTGTGCTAAGACTGGCACAAAACACTTGCTCATTGCTCTTGTTTCCCTAGATTTTTCTGCATAGCTTCCCAAAGTAGACATATCTTTTATTGTAATTGGTTAGACTATAGTTTCCTTTGCTATGCGACATATTTAATTTCAGCCCCTCTTCTTACTGTTGTGGCTTGGAGGTTCTCTGTTCCCTAGCACAGCTTCACAAATTGTCAACGTGACATGTTGCATGTGGTTTTCCTTACGATGCTACAAAATGTGCCTAACGGCCTCACCACCTTCCAGAGTCACTGACATTGCCTGATCTCTGGTCCCAACTGAAGGAACACAATCTGTTTTTGAAAACAGCTGACTGAACCTGGTGCAGGGCCCTACCTGAAGGTAGCTGTCTGTAGACTCAGCCTACATGAGAAAAAGTACTAGACCAAAAGTACTAGACCAAAAAGATTCTTTCCCGAAAGAATCTGATGCAAGAGACAGAAGTAAAAAGGGCTTGCCAGTAGGGAGAACTTGACAATGAGAAGTCATTAGGTTCAATGATGCCCCTTGTATTAGTCTGTCTGGGCTGCTGGATCACAGACTGGGCTTATTGTAAATCTGAAATGAAGGCATCAGCAGGGTTGATTACCTCTAGGCCTTTAAGGGAAAATCTGTCCCGGGCCTCTCTCCTGGCTTTTGGTGGCCTCAGGCATTCCCTGGCTTATAGATAGTCCCTAGTCCCCTCTGTGTATTCCCATCATCTCCCTCTATGTGTGTTTTTTTATGTCCAAATGTCCCCACTTTATAAGGCCACAGTCTATCCTTCTGCCCTCCTTTTAACTTGATTACTTCTATAAAGACCCTATTTTCAAATAAGATCATATTCTTTGGTACTGGGGGAAGATATCTTTTTAGGGGAATGTAATACAATCCATAACATCTCCCTTTGAGCCAAACCCATAAAACAAAGCCAGGAAGGAACCAAGTAAAGTTACTGTAGGGCCCCCGCACTGGTCTTCGCATTGAGTCTGCCTTTAGACCCTGACCCCATGTCCCTCAGAGCAGCCTCAGTGTTGTGGTCACAGCAGCATCCTTTGGAGAGGTCTTAGCAGGATCACCAGTGGGAACAACAAGACATAAGTGAGAGAGGGGCTCCACAGAGAGCTGCTGATACATTCTTGCACATATATCTCCTTTCTTTCTTTGGGTGACTAGTGATTAAGTGTCCCTCACAATTAAAGAACCCACATAAGACAGTGACCTGCCTCTGAGACCCAGGGTTACTGTAATGGCTCCTTAATAGTGACCAAACACATGGAATCACAGACATCCTAAGTAGGGAGGAGTTAGACTCTGTCCCAATCTTCCTGGTGCCACAAGCTAGCTGTGTGGCAGGCTTTCATCCTGTCATCTGTCAAACAAGGGCTCTTCCCAGGTGTAAAATACTATGAGTTTTCTCGTAATTAATCAATTCAGCCCAAATAGTCTCTCTAATAGACAGCCTTACAGATGTACTGCAGAACATGCACTGAGTAAATTATGTGCTCCTGAGAGTTTATTTTCTAACTCTCTGGGAAGCAGACCAGAATTTCTTCCCAAATGTGAGATTTACTCTAAGCTTAAGTTATTTTAAAAAGGTAGACAAAAACCCATGATATCACCCCTCTATTAATTTGTAGATGTGAAAAGATTCCTACTAGTCTTAGATAAATACACAGGAATAATAATAAGCTTCGTAGAAAGGGATGGAGTGTTAGACAGTTACTGAAGGCAAATGTTTTTTGTTCCAAGGAATCTGCACAACTGGGCCTTTTGATTCTACATGTGAGCTGCCAGAACAGGCAATGACTGTTCTTTTTATTTTCAGTTTCAAAATACCTTTGAATTCTTTCCATTGTTGTCCAGCTGTCAGGGGGAACAAGCCAGCACCAGTGTGGGAAAGGCTCCATATTAGAGTTCTTCAAAGGAATGAAAACTCCAGGCATGTGTCTGATGGGTGCAGGAAGAAAGAAAAGAGAAAGAGAGAGAGAGAGAAAAAGCATTGATGTGAGAGAGACACATCGACTGGTTGCCTCCCATACACACCCTGACCAGGGATGGGGAGTGAACCCACAACTAAGGTACGTGCCTTTGGTTGAGAATTGAACCCGAGACCTTTGAGTTCATGGTCCAAAACTCTAACCATTGGGCAACTGGCTAGGGCTATTTTTACATTTTCTTATTCCTTCATCATTTTTATCCATTTAAATGTGTCAAGCACATTATCTATATATATAAAACCCTAATATGCAAATAGACCAAATGGTGGAACAACCGAACAACAGGTCACTATGACGTGCACTGATCACCAGGGGGCATGTGCGGACATGGCAAGCATTAGCAGCAGGTGGCAGAACATGGAACATGGCAGGCATCGGCGCAGCAGGATGGTGGAGCAGGTGAGCGGGGGCACCAGACCAAGGCGGGGCATCAGTCTCTGTCATCAGTCGAGCCTCTGGTGGTTACTGAAAATTCCTTGTTCCTGTCTGGCGCTCACACCTGCAGCTGGCACTGGCCCCACTTGCACCCAGTGCCGGCGCTAGAGCTGCTGCTTGTACCTGCTGCTGGTGCCCAGCATTGGCCTCAATTGCTCGGCACTGCCAGCAGGTGCGAGCGGCAACTGCTGGCCCTGATAATCCCTCAGAGCTTCTTCACCTCTCCCTGCTCCTGAGGTGCAATTGGGGCTGGCAACTGCCTCTTGCACCCACTGCCTGCACTGGCTCCACTCACACCTACTGCTGGTGCAGGCCCCACTTGCACCCACAGCTGGTGCAGGCCCCAATCGCTCCACACCAATAGTGGGTGTGAGTGTGGGGCTGGCACCATCAGTGCATGGGAGCTGTGGAGGGCTGCCAGCAGACAGGGGAACAGGGGCTGTGGTGGGAGGGGCCAGGTAGGAGCATGGAGGATGGGCCAGCTCTTGTGCCCACCACAGCCTCATGGCCCACAGTTCCTTTCTAAGTGCACGAATTCATGCACTGGGCCCCTAGTATTTCTATAGCATTGTCAGTAACACCAGTATCTATAGTCTTTGTCAGTATGATCCTACAGTCATTGTTTCTATTGACTCTTACTATTAGTGATTTCTTCCTCCAGAGACTATGCTTGCTTATATCAGATCACTGAGAAATTCATGATTCACCCATCTGAGTCTGCTTTAACCAGAAAGTGAATTCGATTTTTCCAGGACACATACATGGTATTAATTTTCTCCCAAATCCTCATTATATATATTTTAATTAGGTATTTTCAAAAACTTTTTATTTCTTTTAGAGAGGAAGGGAGAGAGAGAGAGAGAGAGAGAGAGAGAGAGAGAGAGAGAGAGAGAGAAACATTAATGATGAGAGGGAATCATTGATCGCCTGCCTCCTGCATGCCCCCCGTGCTCCCCTCTCCATACCCCCACCTGGGATCCAGCCTGCAACCTGGGTATGTGCTCTGATCGGCAATTGAACCATGACCTCCTGGTTTGTAGGTCGATGGTCAACCACTGAGGCACACCCCGCTGGGCAAAAAAACACACAAACCCTTCTTTTTATCCACTCCACTCCAAGCTAAAAAAGAGAACAGCAATTTTTCTAACATTTCTCCCTCTAGAATAGGAATTTTATTTAGTTTATGCATTGAGGGTTTCATATATCTAGGGCCCTACCTATGGGAGGGATTTCTGATCTATCCTCTCATTATTTAGGGGCTGGGATGAGAGAACTTTTCAAAAAGGAAGGGATTCTTCTATTTATTATAAAACTCTTTTTGAATTTTGTTGAATACATAAGTTATCCTCAAATATATTAAATTACAATAAATTGTATGTGGAGGGGGCAAAGGCGGACTCCTGCAATAATGTCAACACCAAATATTTTTTAATAAAAAGTTTATTTGAAGTGTACTTCTGTCACTGGTACCCAAAATAAGTTTTACTAAATCTAAACTCATGGGATTTTTGTGATCATTAAATCAGATACAGTTTGAAAACTACCCAACTCATATGAGACATATTTTTAAATATATTCAGTACTTTTATATTATAGCAATAAGATTCTCACCTTAACTGGAGTACCAGGATGAAATAGCTTCTGGTTATGAACTTGGTGATTGCATTAGGGTCCAACAAGTAGATACTTTATTTCAAGCACAAGTACAGAAAACATTTCAGTACATGAGGATCTAGTAAACTGAGCACACTCATCATCACTGTCAGTAAGCATTTGTCAAGCACTTGGTGCATGCTGAACATTGCACTAAGACAGCAAAGATTATGTTTTTATTTCTCCTTGAGTTTCAAGTAATTGTTTTGAAGGACATGAAAATATATATAATCCCCTGTGGAGATCACAATGTATTAGTGTCATCTAACATGTGAACACATAACTGAAAAAAAAAAAAACAACAACAACAAAACAAAACTGAACTTATATGATCCCTGTATTAATTGGGACTCTGAACGTCTTTGGTTCTGATCCAAGATGCTTCTGGATATGAGATGTTGACCTAAATGTCAGGTGACATTATTGTTTGTGATGGTGGTAGAAGCATAGCAGTCTATTTTACAAGTTTGTATATAATTCCCCAAAGATGTATCATACTAAAAGTGAGTGCTGTTGGAAGGATAAACGCAAAGTTATTTTATTTTACTTAGAATTCATGGCATACTTTTTTCTTTTTACTATAGATTTTTCTTCTTCTTGTATCCAAATTAGGTTCAGGAGTCAAGCTAATATTTTCTATGTATCCACTATTCTACCTCCTGTATTATTTATCTTTATTGCATTTGTCACTCTTTGATATTATGTGGATATATAATTTTAAAATTTATATTAAATACAATATATGTTTACTTATTTATTATCTGTCATCTCCTGTCAGAATGTAGTTTTGCGTGGCAGGGATTTTTGTCTGTTGTTTTCAATATCATATCCTCAGTGTCTGGAACATCACCTGCCATACGCCAAGCACTTAATGAATATTTGTTGAAGGAATAAAATTTTCTTGTGGCTAAGAATGACAGAGGAAGTGGGCTTGGGGTTATTAGGCCTGGGAAAGAGACACTGACCACAGAGTTTTTTTTATGACAGTGGTTCTCTCACTTTAACATGCATCATAATCACCTGTAGGGCTTATTAAAACACGAGAGGCCCAGTGCATGAAATTTGTGCACAGGTAGGCTCCCTTGGCCTGGACAGTGATCTGGGCCAATCAGGTTCTCTACCTCCCTGCTTCCTTCTTCCCTCACCACCGACGAGTGCACCACCACCGCTGCTGTTCAGTTGCCCACCATGTTCCATGGTTCCCCCTGGTGGCCAGCACACTTCATAGTGAGAGATCAAACTCCTGGTCTCCTGGTCAAACTCCTGAGGGGACAATTTGCATATTAGTCTTTTATTATATGGCATTGTCTGCAGGGTTTCATCCTCAGCATTTCTGACCCCATAGGGAATGGGTGGAGCCTACAAATTGACATTCTAACAGGCTCCCAAGCAATACTGATACCACTGCTCTACAAAAGAGATACCTTTTTCAAGACATAAGCCTCCACCATCATCCCAGACCCAGAACCACCAAAACAGTAAGCTTATCTAGAACTGACAACTCGGAGATTTGAAACAAAAATCACTATTAACTCTTCAATTAAGTTAACCATATGTTATTCTTATTGAATGAAAGAGAGAGTAAGGGAAGGAAGGAGTCCAGGATTTATTTTTTAGAGATGGGCAAATGGAGCCCAGATAAGTCACAAGACTGGTCCTAAGTCATGTTCATGATTCATGGCAAGTAGCCCAAATTTCCACTCACAAAATTTGTGCTAAAAATGCTAACTCCACCTTCAGAATTCACAAGTCTCATCTAAATTGAGAGGAAATAAAACTAAATCCCAAATAGCAAATGATACTTAAGAAATCTAAAAACCAAAGGAACATGTCTCTTCTAAAATTTTTTAATATTTCTTGAAGGCAAGATATACTACTGTGAAGTTGAGAAAAAAAATTAGAAACAATAAAAGTATTTATGATAATGGGTAAGAAACCCATTAAGAATTTTATTAGATAAGGATGACAAAATTAACTTTCCCTGTTTTCATTTTGAAGTCACTGAACATTTGTGTTTCCATAATAAAAATAGCAATGAAAAGAAAATTGGACACAGGGCATTACCCTTCCCTCTGCAGGGTGGAGGAGGATAATTTTTTCTCCCTTGAAAGATGAGGGAGGCCTACCATGAGTTTAATTAAGGAGGACATTGTACACAGAAAAAGAGCAGGTCTTAAGGTAACAGCCTGCAGCTTAGTTCCCTGTGTTGCACAGTGATGGTATGCTTGAGGTTCGATTCACACGGATTACATGATTTTGGATACTGTCTGTGCCATTTGTTCATGGTACTGGGCTGGGAATTTGATATGTGCATCCAATGAGATGTGCCATTCCTTAGAACAGCGCTTGGGCCATGATAAGGGGAGCACCAAATGTCCGATTATATTATCTGCCCTTGGCATAAAACAGCATGAGTTCAACCACATTGTGGGAATGTGACCCACACATTTGAAAGGATTCTGTTTGTGAGTTTATCCATTCAGCCTGTCACCCACAATTCTGTGCCATGCACTCTGTGTTGATTTCATCTTGTGACCTGGCATAGACAGGACCCAGACACCTGCTACAGCCTTTGTAGTTGCCCACTGGCCAGAAAGGATGCTGGGAGTAATGTGTTTGATGGAAAAACAAACTGAAAACAAAAATAAACAGTAAATTTAGAGAGGAGAAATACGAAGAAGGAGAAGATGACCACTGAAAGAAAAGAGGATAAAATATAATTTTTTTTCTTAGCAAAGCTAAGAATTTTCCAAAGATTTCAATTTGTAGAGGGTCAATCTCTAAATTTAGGTGGAGACTGGATGATAAAGGCCTCTGACCCCCCCTCCCACCTCTGTTTATTTGTGCAGGTGAATTTGTAAATATTAATTATTTGTTAATGTTGTTTGGATAATGGCAAAGAGGAGCATCATTTTGAACATAGCTTCCTGGGAGGGTCTGTTGAAAGTAGAGAACTGGAGGCCCTAAGTATGCCGGTCCCTACCCTGGCCCCAGAAACAAGGGTGGACACAGAAGAGATGGGAGTACAGTCAGAATCCAGAGCTCTATCAGGGGATTTTGTGGGACTTGAGGCACTAGCAACGGTGCTGCACAGGTTCCAGTTTTACTGCTTGTGTGAGGGGCTGCAGCCTCCCTTCCCTGCTCTGATGCAGACCACCCCCCGGCCTAGGTGGTTTTTGCATCTAGTGGAGCACCAGGAGGAGGAACGCTTGCATACAGCAGGGCTTTTCATGTTTCTGTTTGTGATTTTTTCAATGATTCACCAAGAACACATTCACTCCAGTGCAATACATTTCTAGAATATTCTCCCGCAGTTGTTTGCAGAAATGAGCAAAATAATTTTAATTTCCAAACCTAAAAATAAAAATTGGCTATTCTATATTTTCTGAATCAGCAAGTTGAGAACATGGGTTAAACATACTGAACTCCAGCAATCTTAGAGGGCTATGCAAGAGGGGAAAAAAGACGCAAGAAAGAAAGAAAAATAAAACTAAGATCAATGGTCAGCTCTTGGCCTCCAGCACCTTACAGAATGGTCTCCCAGCTTCCAGACAATGCTGCTTTTTTTTTTTCATTTGAAGCAGTTTCTAATATTCCTTTGTTTTTAACTGCGTTCTCTGAAGTTTTATTAATAATGACTTTGGGTGAAATCAGAAAAGGATGTTTGTACTGTTAACAAAAATAAATAAAACTATTGTATTATAACTTTTTATACTATCCTTTTGCATTTCCATTATAAAAATTATAATATAGTACTTTAGCTTTTATTGAGGTATAATTGACATATAACATTGCTAGTTTTAGGTTTACAATATAATAATTTAGTATTTGGATATGTTTTGAAATGATCACTACAATAGTCCAGTTAACACCCATCACCACACATAGTTACAAATTTTTTTTCTTATGATGAGAACTTTCTAGATGTACTATCTTAGTTACTTTTGAATATGTTAATACAGTATTATTAATTAGTCACTATGCTGTACATTACATCCTCATGACGTACTCATTTTATAACTGGAAATTTTAACTTTTTGATCCCCTTACCGCATTTCACCCACCTCATCCCCACCTCTCAGACAACCCCCGTAGAAGCTGCATCAACTTAACACTCCCCACCAACAATGCACAAGGGTTCTCTTTCTAACATGTCCTCTCCAACACTTGTCCTTTCTTGTCTTTTTTCTAGTAGCCAATCATTGTGGTTGTGATTTGCATGTCCTGATGACTAGTGAGGATGAGCATCTTTCACGTGCCTGTTCGCCATCTGTATTGTAAGTCTTCTTTGGAGAAATGTCTAGTCAGGTCCTCTGCCTACGTTTTAATCAGACTATTACTTGCCATTGACTAGTGTGAGTTATTTATTGGATGTATGATTGCAAATACTTTCTTTCATTTGGTGGGTTGCCTTTTTATTTTGTTGGAGGTTTTCCTTTCTGTGCAGAAGCTTTTTAGTTTGATGTAGTCCCACTTGTTTATATTTGCATTTGTTCCCTTTGCTTTTGGTGTCAGAGCCAAAAACAAACAAACAAACAAACAAACAAACAAACAAAAACCCACAACCAAGACCAGTGTCAAGGAACTTACTGCCTGTGTTTTCTTCTAAGAGTTTCAGGGCTTCCATTCAAGTCTTTAATCCACTTTGAGTTCATGTTTTGTATGTGAGATAAGATATTGGTCCAGTTTTATTCTTTTGACTGCGGCTGTCCAATTATTCCAGTGCCACTTATTGAAGAGATCATTTTTCCCTATTGTTTAGTCTTAGCTCCTTTGTCATAATTTCACTGATGAAGATTCCTTTAAAAAAGGCAATTAGACTATAATAATAAATAAAAAATCTTGAGCACTATTCTGAGTGCTTTGTATTCATTCACATATTTAGCACAATCTGGTGTATAGTGATGACTTCTGTATTATAGACTAGAGGCCCAGTGCATGAAAATTCGTGCACTTGGGGGGTCTCTCTGCTTGGCCTGCATCCTCTTGCAGACCAGGAGCCCTTGGGGGATATCCAACTGATGTCCTGCACAGAAAGTGGGCTTGAGTGGCACTCTGGCCTCCCTCTGCAGGAGGCAACCCACAGGCTGATCAGGGGAGCAGCCAGCCCCACCCCCTGATTGCCCATCCGCCGTGCCCCGATTGCTGTCCCTTCTCTCTGCCCACTTTCACCTGCATTAGCTGGCATGGTGCTGCCTGCTCACTGGCCCTGCCCCCTGCCGACCAGTCATTCCGCTGTTTGGTTGATTTGTGTATTAGGCTTTTATTATATAGGATGAAAACAATGAGAATTAAAGTGACCAAGGAGTGCAAGAGGAATATTGGTGGGTAATGTCCATGAGACACAAAGGAGGAGGAAGCACAGGATTGGATAGGAAAAGTTTCAGTCCACAGTGCAGACCCAACACCTGAGACAGGAAAGGGGAGAGGAAGCAAGATGAGCAAGGATCTTAATGTGGTATTGATACAGTCTTGGCAAACCCAATGGGGGGCTCCAAAACAAACGCTGTCCATAGAAGGGTCTGATTAGATAGCGATGCCCAGGACATCCCATAGCATGCCTGCTGTGGCTGGGGAATGCCCCAGAAGAGCTAGACTCACCTCAAATTTTCCACTGATTGTAATTTTGCTATAATTATTTATTTTCATTTATTATTTATCTTATTAGATCTATCTATCTATCTATCTATCTATCTATCTATCTATCTATCTATCATCTATCTCAGCATGGGCATTTACTGTATTTCAATGGTTAAAATAGATCATTATTATTCATTTTGTTGCTAAAATTGTCTCATATTTGGTCATTAGGACTCCTTCATGTTTTCTTTTGTGCTCTACCCACACACTCCTGCACGACACTTTAAAAAACACACATACTTTATAACTTTATGGCATCACAAGTGGTTTCGGGATCATCTGGATCCAGGCAAAATATTCCCTGGACCAGGCCTGGGTTCTACCACTTCTCCAAGGATCTCTGGTTCCTTATCCTGGACAATGGTATGTAGCAACAAGGTCTGAGTGTGAGATATGGAAAAAACATTTTGCAAAATGTTGTGGGAAAATAAAGAGGCATAAAGCCATATGAGGTCAGGGAGTTCTCAAAGCTTAGCTTATCTGACCCCCTAGATATCCAATAAGAGTTGGCTGGTACTGTGGCTAAATTTTTAAATCCAATATTATCAAGTGAAAAAATGCTTAATCCAGATATTATGGGCAGGGTGGTGTCACATACTGAGGAGTTTCCCAAGAGACTGGACTTGCAGCTTGAAAACCAGGAAAATTCCAGAGAATCCAGAATGAGTTGGTCACCTTAATGTGGGATGGGTTTGGTGTGATATTTAATTTTATGTGTCAACTTGACTGGCCATGAGGTGCCCAGATTAAGCACTGTTTCTGGGTGTGTTTTTGAGGGTGTTTCTGGATGAGACTAGCATTTCTATTGAGCACTTAGGAAAGCAGAATCCATCAACTGAGGATCTGAATAGAACAAAAGGCAGAGGAAGGAAGAATTCATTCCCCCACACAGGCCATTTTCCTCCCTCACCTCAATGCTTGAGTTGGGACAGCTCATCTCATCTTCTCCTGACCTTACATTGGGAGTTACACCATCAGCTCCCCTGATTCTTAAGTCTTTGGATTCATGTTGAATTACACCACCAGGTTTCCTAGATCTCCAGCTGACAGATGGCAGATTGTGCGACTTCTCAGCTCCCATAAGTAAGTGAGTCAATTCCTCGTAACAAATCCATCTATACACCAATTGTGTTAGTCAGGATTCTAATATCTATATCTATCTATCTATCTATCTATCTATCTATCTATCTATCTATCTATCTATCTATCTATTTATCTATCTATCTATAGATATTATAGATAAACTAGGGGCCCGGTGCACAAAAATTTGTGCACTCGGCGTGGAGGGAGTCCCTCAGCCCGACCTGTGCCCTCTCACAGTCTGGGACCCCTCAGTGGATGTCCTATGATGGCCCCAGTCTGCCAGGTGCCTTCTGTGTGTGTGTGTGTGTGTGTGTGTGTGTGT
>PVJC01004814.1:0-61953 GCA_004026665.1 Murina feae
GGTTGAGCATCAACCCATGAACCAGGAGGTCATAGTTTGATTCCCGGTTAGGAGGCATGCAGGAGGCAGCCCATCAATTATTCTCTCTCATCATTGATGTTTCTATCTCCTCCCCTCTCCCTTCCTCTCTCTGAAATCAATAAAAACATATTTTTTAAAAAAATTTTAAAAAGAAGGAAAGACCTGAATGGTAAGAGAAAAACCAGGAGAAATTGATTTTATAGGAGTCCAGTGAGGAGATAATTTCAAGAAAGAGGGAATGGTCAGTTCTGTAAAACATTATAGGATGGTTGAGTATGACTGTACAGTATTAATAGATTATATACTATTTGCAGGATAAAGCCCAAACTCAGAAACAGTCTAAACCTGAACAAACAAAGAGTCTCCACATATACATAGGATTTTCAACCTAATTTGTATGAAGAAACTACCATACCTGATGAGCCTGTGGAGAGGAAGTGAGGTCACACAGGGCTCTTCCACGCTCAACCCTCTTTCCCTCCATTAGTTCGCAAAGCACATCAAGTGTGTCTCACCTGAAGTCCTCAAAACCATCCTTTCATCTCCCCTGCTGCTTGTCATTTCCCTCTTCCCTTGCTCCTCATCTCTATGGTGATGTCTGATCATCATCATCATCATCATCATCATAATAATATCAACTGCTAGTTTTTGATCCCTCACTATATGCCAAGTGCTTCACATGCCTTCTTTGTAATTCTCAGGACAACAGGCACAGAGAGATGAAGAAAGTTGCCAAAGCTTTACACAAATGAAATAAGCCAGTCACAGGAAGACATGATCTCACTTATCTGTGGAATCTAATGAATAAAATACACTGATGAACAAAATAGATCCAGAGGCATGGAAGCATGCAACAGACTGGTGAATCTCAGAGGGAAAGGGGGAGGGGGAGAGAGTAATCAAATAATGTACGAATATATGCATATATGCATAACCATGGACACAGACAATAGTGAGGTGAAGGCCTAGTGGAGAGGGGAGGCAATGGGGGAAAGAGGAGACACCTGTAATACTTTCAACAATAAAGATAAATTTAAAAAAACAAAGGCACAAAACAAAAGCACAGAGCCAGACTGCAATCCAGATCTGTCTGACTCCATCGCTGTACCATCCTGAGAGGCTTCTGCAAAGGCACACCACTGCCAACTCTGTTCCCAGTGGAGGGGATGGCACAGCTGTGGCAAATTCTGTGTGCATGGCCTGCTTGCTTTAATGCCAGGAGACACTACTACCTTCTTCGATGTCTAAATGCAGGCTAACAGACATCTGCTGTGAAGAATACTATGTTTGCTTCATTCACAAATAATAACTGTAAATGGCATTTCCATATCACATCACTGGCATTAAAGCAAGCACAGCTCTTCATCAAAGATTCCCCATCGTTTGACGAAATGAAGCCCTGGTGAGCCAGCCCCAGGGGACCATGAACTTGTCTACGCATGTCTGGGAGCATAGCACAGACCCCATCTAAAATCCCTTGACACATAAATCTGCCCCAAATCTAGTCTGATAGTTTAAAATGCTGAGTTGCAAAGAAACCTGAGCTTTAAGAGAGACAAGGTTACAAACACAGCCATAGGACAAACAGGATGACTAGGGCTACCATAATCAGAGACCACAGCTCCTACACTTGGGACAGACAGACTGGGGGAAACAGAAAAGGGTCTTTTCTTTTAGAAAGAGAGCTTTTAAAGTGCTCCAAGTACGGGGGGTAGGGTGGGGGATGGGGCGGGGCGGGGGGAGGCTGGGGGGGGGGTCAATGGGAAGAAAAGAAGACATATAATACTTTCAACAGTAAAGATTTTTAAATAATAAATAATAAAATGCTCAAGGAGCATTAAGTACTCAAAGGAGATTTACCTTAGAAGAGAGAGAATTGGTCCAAAGGGCCCATTTAAGCTGGGCTATAAGTTAAGCAAAGATACGCAAAGTTTATTCACACAAAAGCTTCAGCTAACCAGAGTTTATAACCTGGGTTGTGAAAATTCCTTTGGTTACTCTGATAAAGAGAGTTAGGTGACTGACCTCGTATTATTTTCACTTTAGCTCCCCAAATCTTGGGAGCAGATTTGAGGCTTAATTATAGCAACAAAGTTAACAATGTGCTTTACAAGCTACATGTTTATTTATTTTCTCCCCTTCTAGAAAATGTATGTTTACCCTATTTCTAAATTTCCATTTGTATTTACATACAGCTACATAAAATTTGGCGGGATTCATTTTTATTATGGACAAATCATTGCGGATGATAGATAGGTAGATAATGATAAATGAACAATAGGTAGATAGATACACATATATATATAGATTTTGACAGATGATGACTGACAGATCATTGACAAATTGGTACAATTTCCCACATTATTTGTGGTTTTACTTTCTGTAGTCTCAGTTACCCACGGTAAACTGAAGTTTAAAAATATTAACTCGAAATTTCCAGAAATAAACAATTTACAAGTTTTAAATTTTGTGCCTCTCTGAGTAGTGTTATGAAATCTTATGCTGTCCACTTCATCCCGAGTGGGATGTGATTCACACCTTTGTCCAGTATTTTCACACTTGCTACACTACCCACCCATTAGTCACTTAGCAGCTGTCTTGGTTATCAGATTGGCTGGCATGGTTTGCAGTGCTTGTGTTCAAGTAACCCTTATTTTATTTAATAACTAGAGGCCTGATGCATGAAAATTCAGGGGTCCCTTAGCCTGGCTTGCGCCCTCTCACAGTCTGGAAGCCCTCAGGGGATGTCCAACTGACAGCTTAGGTCCACTCCTAGTGGGCTTCCCTCTGTGGGAGGTGACTGGTGGCTGATGAGGGGACAGCGTGGGCAGCAAGCAGCTGGCCCCACCCCCCACTGTACCACTGCTGCTGGTGGCCTCCCTCTGTGGGAGATGACCCTGGTGGGCCTATCTGGGGACAGTGAGTGGCCAGCCCCATCCTGAATTGCTGCGTGACCAGCCCCATCCTGAATTGAGGTGACCAGGTGAGTGGCCAGCCCCATCCTGAATTGCTGCGTGACCAGCCCCATCCTGAATTGAGGTGACCAGGTTGGCAATCAGGGGATGGCGCTGGCTCCCATTGCCCCACCGCTGGTTGTTGCCAACCCCCCTCTACCCTATTGCCATCCTCTCCCTCTGCCCGCTGGCACACGCCTTAGCTGACCTGGTGCCACATGCTCGCTGGCCCCGCCCCCTGCCAACCAGGTGTTCAGCTGTTCGGTCAGTTTGCATATTATGCTTTTATTATATAGGGTGTTCCAAAGTGCAAGATAATGATGCTGGCAATTTGAATATGCCAAAGAGAAGCTGTAAAATTTATGCATGTTTATAGGAAGAAACATACTACATATAGAATTCGGTACTATCTATGGATTCAGACATCCACTGGGGTTCTTAGAGCGTATCCCTAGTGGATAAGGGAGATTACTATATAAAATAAAATGAAAAAACTTCACAGGCTTTAGTCACTCATTAAATGTGGGAGATAAAAGAATTATAGGAACCAAAAATGGCTCCTAGGTTCTGTAGTTCCAAGGGCCTGGGGGAAAGATGGAGTTTACTGAGACTGAAAATACAGCCTCATAACCAGGGAAGGCTAAAGAGCTCAGTTTATATTTGATGAGTTTGTTGAGTTTGAAAGGCTGTTGCTGGTGGCCACCCTCAGTGGGAGAATGCCCCCTCTTCCTAGATTTAGCCAAAATAAAAGTAGGAACAATTCAAGGACAGAATTTCCACAAATAACAACATTAAAGGGGAAAACTATATAGGAAATAAGCAAAAAAATTCTGAGTGAAACCAGAAAAGAAAATGTTTGGAAAAATAAAGAAATCAGGATGTCAAATGAAGCATAGAGGTCCAGTAAGGAAATACTGAATGTACCACAGCTTTTTTTATCCACTCATTCACTGATGGGCACTTGGGCTGTTTCCAGATCTTGGCTATTGTAAGTAAGGCTGCAATGAAAATAGAGGTGAATATATTAGCACTCTATTGTGTAAAAACAGTGTGGCATTTCCTCAAACAATCAGAAATTGAACTGCCATTTGGCTCAGTGATCCCACCTCTAAAACTATATCCTAAGAATCCTAAAACACCATTCAGAAAGAACATATGCACCTCTATGGTCAGAGCAGCATTATTTACAACAGCTAAGATCTGGAAACAGCTCCAGTGCCCATCAGTAGATGAGTGGCTAAAATATATGTGGGCCCTAGCTGGTTTGGCTCAATGGATAGAGCATCAGCCTGAGGACAAAGGGTCCCGGATTCGATTCTGGTCAAGGGCACATACCTCCATTGCAGGCTCCTCCTCTGACCAGCCCTGGTCAGGCCTCATGCAGGAGGCAACCAATCACTGTGTTCTCTCACATTGATATTTCTCTCTGTGTTTACCTCTCTCTTCCACTCTCTCTACAAATCAATAGAAAAATATCCTCAAGTGAGGATTAACAACAACAACAACAAAAGATGTGGTACATTTACACAATGGAATACTATGCAGCTATAAAAAAGAAGGATCCCTTATCCTTTGAGACAGCATGCAGAGAACTGGAGATTATTATGTTAAGTGAAATAAACCAGTCAGAGAAAAACAAGTATCATATGATCTCACTGATATATGGAATCTCATGAGCAAAATAAACTGACAAACAAGCAGAGACATAGAAGCATGCATCAGACTGATGAATTTCAGAGGGGAGGTGGGGTATAAGAACCAAAGAACTTATATGCATACATGCATAGCCCATGGACACAGACAACAACAGTGAGGTAGGCCTGTGGGGAAGGGTGTGGGTAGAGGATGTCAATGGGGGGGGGCGGGTATCTATAATACTTTCAACAATAAAGATAATTTTTTAAAAGAAAATATAAAATAAATAAAATACCTAAAATAGTACAATGTTGAGACAGTTGAAAAACAACTCATCGCTTTGCGTAGAGCAGTCTCAGTAACATGATGGGATCAGAAGCCACTCTCTTGAAAAGTACCGATGAGAAGAAAGGAAGATGCGAAAGGGAGAGCTCCCCACAGAAATCAGAGAATTTGAAATGGGAAGTGAAAAGCAGAGGGGCTTGTGTTCAGCTTCTGGTTGGAAATCTGCATGGAGACCTTGTGACAAGGAGTTAGAAAAAGCTAAGGAAGGTGGTAGCCGAAGCTCAAGAGCCACACTCCAGCATAGCACAGAGTAAGCAGCTCTGGACTCCCTGTCTTGCCCCGCCCCCCCTCCACAAGGAGTACAGAGGTGCTGAGAGAACCAGTAAATCTGAAGTTGGCCTGGGCTAGGATGAGAGGCCACAGAATGCAAGGTCCATGGGAATGAAGTCTGTGGTAGGTGCCAATGATTTATAGGAATCCCAAAGAACCAGAAGCAATCAGCGGTACCCCAGCGAACACCAGGATCAGATCAGCTTAGCCACAGCACATCCAAAACTAGCAATGATCTTTGGAGAGCTCTAACCAGGAGCCCCTGCCTCCATGCAAGAGGAACTGTTAATATTTCCTGATTCTCTTAAGAAGACAGGAGAGACCTCCTTTTAGAAAGGGAAGAAACTGTCCTGATAAAGAGAACACCTTTGACTTGAATATCTCTTATCCAAATGATGAGTCTGAAAAACATAAAAGGTACTTTTTAAAATTTAAAGGCCTCCATATTTCTAAAGGATAAGTTAAGATTCAGAGAGCATTGTTTTCTGTTTTTATTTTCACAATTATGAGTGAAATGGAGGTTAGAGTGCAAAATGAGCTCAATTATAAAAAATATTAAAAATTCTACTTTTGGCATATGTAAAATATAGTGTATAAATTTTCACCCTTCTGTGCTTGCATCACAATGTCTATGCAAATATAGCCAAGGTAATTGTAGTATTTGTGTTGGTGAGAATGATGGTGAAATAGCTACCCACATTTTTAATTATCATGAGGGACGAACCAATAAGAAAGTAGATGATGGGAATAAGGAAGGACAGAGGGCATCATTCCAGGTAGTGGAATCCTCAGAGTAAGCAGAATATTTTTTTCATGAAAGTGGCTGAAAAATGTAATCATAGATGCATTTTGTAGAGAAGGCAGTAAACTGACGTCTTTCAACTGGGTGGTTCCCCATATTTGACACATTTGTGGGAAAACCATATCTTGGTTCTAGGAAAGAAGAGCATTCTGTAAAGAAAGTGAGGATGCAGAATAGCTATCATCAACAAATCAACAAACAACAAGTGCTGGCGAGGATGCGGAGAAAAAGGAACCCTCCTGCACTGCTGGTGGGAATGCAGACTGGTGCAGCCACTGTGGAAGACAGTATGGAGTTTCCTCAAAAATTAAAAATGGAACTCCCATTTGACCTAGTGATCCCACTTCTAGGAATATATCCCAAGAAACCAGAAACACCAATTAGAAAGGATATATGTACCCCTATGTTCATAGCAGCACAATTCACCATAGCTAAGATTTGGAAACAGCCTAAGTGCCCATCAGCAGAAGAATGGATTAGAAAACTGTGGTACATCTACACAATGGAATACTATGCTGCTGTAAAAATGAAGGAGTTCTTAGCATTTGCAACAGCATGGATGGAACTGGAGAGCATTATGCTAAGTGAAATAAACCAGTTGGAAAAAGAAAAATACCACATGAGCTCACTCATTTATGGATAATAAAGACCATTATAAACTGATGAACAAAAATAGATACAGAGGTAGACCAGAATCAAATAGACTGTCAAACTACAGTGGGAAGGCCAGGAAGAGTTGGGGGTGGGTAAGAGATCAACCGAAGAACTTGTATGCATGCATATAAGCACAACCAATGGACACAAAACACTGGGGGATAGGGGAGGCAGGGAAGGTGAAGGGGGGGAAAAAGGAGACATATGTAATACTCTTTGTAATACTTTAAGCAATAAAATAAAGTTTAAAAAAATGACAAGAATAACAAGAAACATAGCAAGAGAAGAAGAAATAGAATAGGAACAAGATATCTACTCTAATAAAAGAGTACTATTGAAATTGACCATTTCTACAGGATGCCTAAGCCACACTCACCAGCCAATCAGAGTGGCTGTATGCAAATTAATTCAGCCAAGATGGAGGTTGGCAGCACAACCGCGGAGATGGGTGCAGTGCAGGCAGCAGGGTGAGTGGGGCATGCGGGGCAGGTGGCGGGTGGAGTGTGTGGGGTGGGTGGGGTGTGATGAGCAGGTGGTGGGCCACAGGTTGGGCAGGTACAGGTCAGTCTGAGGGAGCCCCAGAGTGCAAATATATTGTGCACCGGGCTCCTAGTGGAACAATAAGCAGTAAGAGGAACAAATAAAATAAGAATGAGTAAGAGAGTCATGAAAGGAGAAAAGAGAAAAAGAGGACAAAGTAAAACTGTGGTAGACAAACCTGAAAAACACTGCCTCAACTGTGATTTAAATATTTTAAATCACGTGGATATTATATATATTCTTAATAAAATATATTTCCATGACTAAAATATAATAGAAATTATTTAGTATGTATGATAGGGACAATTTATTTTAATATAGCTGCTCAATGTCTCTTGATATTTTTAACATCCTATCTAATAAAAGAGTAATGTGCAAATTAGGTGTTACTCCATGACAAAGATGGCCACCCCCATAGCCACAAGATGTCCGCCCCACAGCCACAAGATGGTGGCACCCATAGCCACATCCTATCTAATAAAAAATTAATATGCAAATTAGGTATCACTCCATCACAAAGATGGCTTCCCCCATAGCCACAAGATGGTGGCACCCAGTCTGGCTCAGCCCCGCCACTGAAGTGGTCAGGCCTGTTAGCCAGGCAGGGGCTGGGGAGGCGGGGGGGCCCAAGGGGCAGAATAGGCAATCAGAGGGGGCTGGGTGTCTCCTGCCTGGGCCAGAGGCCTTTACCAGAGGCCTCAGGCATGGGCAAGGGCAGAGCCAGTGATTGGAGGGGTATGAGGGTGCCCGACCCAGGCATAATGCCTGGGCAGGGGCAAGGCTAGAGATCGCAGGGGCCTGGGCTCCATAGAGCCAGCAATTGGAGGGGCAGGGATGGAGTCTGCGATCACAGGGGTCTGGGTACCGGTGAAGCCAGCAAAACAGGGCTCTGGGAGTCCCCTGCCCAGGCCTGCACCCTTGGCCAGAGGCTGCCAGTGGGGCAAAGGCAGAACTGGCGATGGATGGGAGCAGGATCAGAGCCGGTGATCACAGAGGCCTGGGCTCTTTGAAGCCAGCGATCAGAGGGGCTTGGGGGTCCCCTGCCTTGTTCTGCAGCCTTGGCCACAGCTTACAGGCCTGGGCAGGGGTGGAGGTAGGATTGGAGGGGAAAGGGTGGAGCCGGTGATCAGAGTGAACTACAAAGGAAACACCTTTTCTGACCGCTCATTGGCTAAACTCCCTGTATGCCACTGGTAATATTCTTAGTAACTTGGGTAATAAGAATCTGAAAAGGCATTCTAGGGTTTTTCCACCACCTCCTGGAGAAAAAAAAAATGAAGGTCCACTGCTGGAGGGATAAGAAATGTCATATCCTGCCCTAGCCGGTTTGGCTCAGTGCATAATGCCTCAGTCTGCTGACTGCAGGGTCTGGGTTCATTTCTGACCAAGGGCATGTACCTAGGTTGCAGGCTCCTCCCTGGTCTGGGCCCAGGTCAGGACATATGCAGGAGACAACCAATCAAAGTGTTCCTCTCACTGTGATGTTTCTCTCTGTTTTTCCCTTCTCTTCCACATTCTCTAAAAATCAATGGAAACATATCCTCAGGTGAGGATAAAAAAAAGAAAAATGTCATATCCTATGAAAGACACAACTTGAAAATGCCTAAAGAAAGTTGTCATTTTTTCATGGTGATGGGACTGAAGTCCGTGTTGATGAAAACACCTTGGTGACTGTGGTGACTGTGGTGACTGGCAGTGGCTGCAGCAACGGGATGATAGGGCTGGTGGCTTCCCCTAATTAGCCTGGTCGCCTCCCACGAAGGGAGGCCAGACTGTGGTTTAGGCCCTCTCCTCAAGGGCAGCAGGGAGCAGGCCTAAGCTGTCAGTAGGACACCCCCTAAGGACTCCCAATATGTGAGAGGGGGCAGGCTGTGCTGAGGAACACCCTCTCTCAGTGCACAAATTTCGTGCAACGGCCCCTAGTATTTTATACAGTTATTAAGTATAAAATTTGCAACAGCTCTGTTAGAGTATATTTCTACTTATTATTCAAAAAAATTCCCCTTTAAAGAAATGATATTTAATGAGGTTTATACTATGAATACAATTAGAAGCAAATTCTGTAAAGTTAAATCTAATAAAATACTAATATGCTTATTTTTAATTGTTTATTCTACAATTTATCTAAGAAATGAAATTTGTGTACACATTTAACTTACTTAAAAATCCTAAAAGTCATGAGCATATAACTTGGTGGCATGATTTCAAAATATAGATTGTCATTGACTATGAATTATAGCAGCTCTAAATTGAAAGGGCTACAAGTTAATTCCATGTGGGAGGAATTATTATCATGACCTGCATTGTCTAGTCATAATCTTCATGAGTTGAATCTCAGTGAATTGCAACTCCTGAGTACCCATCTGAACCCAACGTAAGCGGCATTTTCCCTGCAAATCGAGTCGTAACAGAAGAAAGAAATCCAATAATGGTCTGACTTTGCAAAGTCTATCTGAGCTGTCTTGCACATTTTCGTTTTTGTTGAAATGCCAGGCCCTCCATATTTGACAGCTGTCCCTACTCATCGTTTTTGGAAAAAACTCGTCTTCCGCGCTTTGGTATAAAAAGCGATATGACAAGTTTACTTGTTTCCCGCAAACAATATGTGAAGGTGGTCAGTGCAGCCAAATGGTCACAGCTTACTGTTCAAAAAGTCACTGTTGAGAAATGAGTAACTCTTTATTGATGTATTTGTTGCATATGAAGCTAGAAAAGGTGGTCGAGGCACATTGAATCTGATTCAGTCTAATGTGCTGATATTTCAAATGCCGTTCTAAGCCCTGGGAATATAAAAATATACAAAAGCCAAAAAAAAAAGTGAGGATGGTGAAGAGCTCATTTATCATGGAATTAAGTTTGGCCAAGAGAGCAGTGGAGTGTGGGTTCTCTTTATAATGAGAAGCACAGATCCTGACGCCAGTCAAAAGATAACCATAGAAATGATTATGTCTGAGGCATACGGAACGAGCTAACTTTGATGTTTCAAAGAGAATTCTGGTGTGAGTGGCTTCAGTTTATATTTTGGTTGAGATCCAAGATATAGTCAGAGGCCTTTGGCCAGCAATATTTGACCTAATTTGAAATCAACAGGTCAAAGCAGGCCAGTCCCTGTCAGGGATGGAGGACTGGTCCATGGATTTTGAGGCTAATTCTGGGAAAGATCCTGGTTGGCACTGAAGCAAATGTCTGAGTAGGAATTATAGCCTCTGCTCTGCTGAGCAGCAAGCCCAAGTTACCTTCAACTCTCACCACCTGGTGATAACAACCTCCAATACTGACCAAAGTGCAGACATGTTCTAAATCGCCAATGCTTTCATCACCCAAAGTCTCTTTGTCTTTCCCCATCAGACACAGTTTTGTAAAATATTATCTACTATTGAGAAGAGGGGCAAGACAGGTATTTAAGAGGCAGGAAAGACATCAAAGTGCTAAGTAGTAAATTCTGGATAAATTTTGTAGATCAGCCAGAATTTCTAGAGAGAGAGCCAGACCTTGCAGGGAGAGAAGAACAAAACAAAAGCAAACTGGCAGAAATATGGAGTGGTTCGCCTTCTTTTAACCTCAAGAGTGAGAACAGCCAAGAGCACAGAAAGAGTTTTACCGAGTAAAGCCAAAAAGTCTTCCTCAAGCTCAGCTGTCCCTATTCCACTCATTGTTGCCCTCATTTGATCATCATTACCTTACTAAGGAAATGCAAATTAAGAATGAGATGATAATTAGAGATAAGCTTACTTTTGACTTTCTCAGCTGGAACTTGGGAGGACAACGGCAGTGGTGCTCTCAACCTGGTTGTACAATGCAAGTGCCCGGGAGCTTCACCCAGCTGATTTTTTTAATTATAAGGTCCCCAGGTGATTCTAATGCATATTCAAAATTGGAAACTACTGATCTTGGGAGTATTTTTGAGGAAAGTTTGAACAAGATACAAAAATTATTATCTGAAGGGGAATAACTCCTATATAAAGGAGTTAACTTAGGCTTGTGCACATCAGAGCTTCTGAGTTCCATGGAAACGATTTTCCTACTGGTCCTGGGCGAGTAATACATCTTGCAATTGCCTATGGCATGGACTCACCTGATGTACATCACAGCATCACCACCAGAAAGGGACCTGGAGAACCGTGGAATGGGAAATGGTGGCTACTCACTCTCTGGGCATCGTGGTAAGGGGAATGCCACCAGACTGATCTCCCTGCCCATCGCATCTCTCCAGAGGACCAGCCCACTCCCGGTAGGGAAAGTGATAAGGAGTCTACATCCGTAGGGGGTGACCATTGATTTACTTATGTGCTCTGGTTTGAAGGCATGGTATTAATTAATGATAAAATAGCCAGCATCCCTCCTCCTGGGAAACTGATGCAGAGCTGAGACTACAGATCACATTGAAGTCTCAGATCAGACAAGGCAGTCAGAAATGATATCGCACAGTTGGGAAGTGAAGCCAAGGGGAAAGATATAGTTTTCTCCCAGATGAATAAGTGGAAGCTGTTCTTTCGGTTCTTAAAATTTTGAAAATAATTATCTGACCCTGCTAGTTCATGTAAGAGTCTTACAGACCCAGAGAACACAGGAAGGAACACCTGGTCTCAGAGGCAGTATCACCCGCATCACACAGCCAAACACCCTCTTGCCTAATGTAATGCCAGATGTGGGGCCTCTCCATAATAACGGCGTTTGGCTGTGTTTCTATGCTCTTTCATCTTATGACTTGGTTTTTTATTTGTTTGGGTATAGCTTGCAATTTACTTTTCTCTGGCAGTGTGACTTGTTATATTATGTCAGATGTGCCCTTCTCTGCCTAAGAGAAGAAAATTAGCTGTGAAGACCTCCTCTGACACCACAACTAAATGATACAGGACTAAATTTTCAAATATTCCAGATGAGACAAACTATCAAGCAAACATTTCACACAAGAGGATTTAGGAAATTTACACACGGCTTTAAGATGATGGCAGTATAAGCCATTAATATGAAGTTCTGCCTCAGCCAAGATGACCATTTAATACCTACGAGAGCAGACGTAGATGCAAGTGGCCAGCCCAGGGCCTGGTGGATAGCTGACACTCAGTCAGATTAATAAAATCTCAATCTGAGAGTTACTCTTAGAATGAAGCAGTGGACAGGATTCTAATCATTAAAACTGAAAGTGAGAATGTTTGGGAGAAGATGACTGTACTTTAAAATGAGAAATGCCAGAAAAGTTGGATGGTGGATTTTGTCTGATGTGGTTTGGCTGTTTCGAACACAGAATAAAAGGCATATGCCACAATCTGTTCAGGAGACTGGTTCTTGAATAAGCTTCAACCTACCAGCCTCTCATCAGACAACCTTATTCTGACCTTACCAGTATCACCTCTGCTTATCTCACCTCCTGCCCATTTTACTTTCCACTTTTGTGCGACTCTCAGCTCCAGACACTCCTGTCTCATTCCTAAATTGCATTTCATATTTCCACCGAACAGTACTAGCACCTTTGTAGTTCTGGTATTTGATTATGTACCTTACTTGGCTTAGTCTTGTGGAGTCTCATTATCTAAGAACTGGCCTCACAATCAACACTAATATGGATCCAAAAGTACTGAACCAAACAACTTGAAACACTTTCTCTAGACTTTAACAGCTAATTTTTAAAAAATATGTATTTTATTGATTTTTTACAGAGAGGAAAGGAGAGAGATAGAGAGTTAGAAACATGGATGAGAGAAACATCGATCAGCTGCCTCCTGCACACTTCCTACTGCGGATGTGCCCACAACCAAGGTACATGCCCTTGACCGGAATCCACTGAGCCAAACCAGTTAGGGCTTTAACAGCTAATTTTTAAAGGTTCTAAAAAGACATGTCCCATGCAAAATCCAAAATAAAAAACAGGGATGGTAGATTCTTTAAAATAAAATTATATTAACACATTTTACTATTATTTTTTCTCTTTCTTCTTGACCTTTAAATGTTATAATGCTCTGGGTTTGGTCCTTAGCCATTTCTCTTCTTTGACTGCATTTTACTCTTTAAGTGGTTTTATTGACTCTTGTGGCTTTAAACATATTAATTCACTGTTGACTTTCAAATTAATTTTTATCTATAGCACAATTCCCCCCCAGCTCCTATTTTATATATTTGTACCTTGATATCTTCAGATTTACCTTGAGATTTATAAGCATTTCAAACTTTTTTCTACTTTTTAGAAAATTATTATCCCCCTAACCCCTTCCCTTTTGGCAATCATCAACTAGTTATCAGTATATATGGGTCTGTTTCTGCTTTATTTATTCATTAATTCATTTTGCTTTTTAAGATTCCATATATAAATGAAATCATACAGCATTTGTCTTTCTCTAACTTATGTCACTGAGCATAATATTCTCTATGTCTATCTGTGCTATCACAAAAGCCAGATTTCATTCTTTTTATAGCTGAATAATATTCTATTGTAGATTGATCTCATCTTCATGTCAAACATGGAATGTGCATCTGTACACTTGAAGTCTTTATTTCCCTTCCAACACTAGCTCTTTCTCTCAGTCTTAACCATCTCAATAGAAGGCACCACCATCTTCCATGTTGGAAGGAAGGGGGGAAAGGCAGAAGGAAAGGGTGGAAGGAAGGAAATTAGGTAATGAAATTGGAGAGGCAACTGTATAATAGGAGGATAAAGTAGTATTGGGATGTATGTAAGCAGAAACAAAAAAATTAAATAGAATTTTGGTGGAGCTAAAGTGTTAGCTCCACCAAAGGAATCACTTATGTTTTATTTATTGTTCAGATTTTAAACTAATTTTTGGAATGAAGAGCAAGAATCATAGAGGGTCAACAAACACTTTGAAAAATGAATGATAAGGACCAGCAAATACAACTTAAAATGTCTCTGTGAGTTAACATGCAGTCAAGTTCATCAATAGTCTGCTGAAGTTAAAGAAAAATCTATGAAAACAATAGTAGCTATTTTTGAAAAATGGTTGCTGAGATGTAGAGACTGAGTAAATCCAGAACAAGGGTGGACATACTAAGTAAAGCAGGTTTAAGGAGCAGCCATCTAAATGCCTGTTGGGTCATGTTTGCTTATTCAAGACAGATTTTAAAACCCAACATGATGAGTTGGAGCTCCATTTACACTAATAAAAGTGAAAGATGCCAATTGACCATACCTTCGCTACGCCCACCAGCCAATCAAGAGAGTACGCAAATTAACCCAACAAAGATTGCGGTTAAATTTGCATACTGCAGATGGGACGGGCAGCGCCAGATGCGGCCAGCCAGTCTGGGCCCCAGATTAGGGACCCGCGGAGGCGAGCCGGGCAGCACCAGACGCCATCAGCGGGGCCCAGGCCCCAGATTCAGGATGAGGGACACCTGCAGAGTGTTATTATAGAAAAAGGGCAAATAGCAATATTAAAATATTTCCTCTAATTAATTCCTTTTTAATGGGCATGAATTTCATGCATGGGGCCACTAGTATTTATATACAAAGATTTGCTAAAAAATGACAAGGCTGAACTTCCAACACCTTTCCCTTATCTTTTTCTTCATCCTATATAATAAAGAGGTAATATGAAAATTGACTGTCACACCCTCTCACAAAATGGTTGCCCCTGTGTGGTCAAAGATGGCCTGCAGGGGAGGGCAGTTGGGGGGGACTGGGCCAGCAAGGGAGCAGTTAGGTATCAATCAGGCTGGCAGGGGAGTGGTTAGGAGGTGCTCAGGCTGTCAGGCAGAAGCAGGTAGGGGCAATCAGGCAGGCAGGCAAGCAGTTGGGAGCCAGCAGTCCTGGATTTTGAGAGGGATGTCCAACTGCCAGTTTAGGCTCAATCCTATAGGGGCCTAAACCAGCAGTCAGACACCCCCCAAGGGGTCCTAGATTGGAGAAGGTGCAGAATGGGCTGAGGGACACCCCGCCCCCGTGCACAAATTTTGTGCACCAGGCCTCTAGTATGCATATAATCATTACTGAGTACCTATCCCTGCCCATGAATTTAACCCCAGATTATTGCCAACCTCTGGCTATGATTATATTTCTATACTCAGTATATCAAGACAACAAAAAAACACTTAATTCCCTAAACTTCTCTCACACACCATCAACCACATCCACAAATATTTATTGGGTATGCTCTGGGACAGGTTCTTGTGCTATATCCTGAAAAATGCTTCTCAAACTCCATTCTTTCCAAAGTTGGCATTCTGTATTGTTTTATGAGTAGTAGTGGTTATTCATGTTCAACTAAAAATCTGCTTACAGACAATAGCATTATTAAAACACATTTTGAAAGAGAGAACAATTTGAGGGCTTAATGAAGGCCTGAACGTGGGCTTCACTCATCTCCTCTAATTCTGGAGATATTTTTCTTCCTTCTCTTTTTGCTTTGTCATGCAGTTGGAGTGAAAGCTGACTCCAGCAATTTCACCAGATCCCACAGACTAATGGCTGTGGGACGGCTGCCAGTTGCCCTGTAGACATGTGCTTCCCATCGGCTTATCTTGACTCATTATTCTGTTCTTAATATCATTGTGAAAAAACTCTGAAGATTACGAAATAACAAGGTTTTCCAATATGTTGCTGTGTTTAAACATGTGCTAAATTAACAAGGGGATAGTGCAATGAAAGCATTTGCATTTAATTTTCATTCACAGCACTGAGCTAATATATCACTAGAGAGAGAAAGTGATTTGGTTTATTCTCAAGAGTTTGGGTGAGCACAAACTAAATAAAGCTGAACCACAACATGGTAGGATTTATTAAATCTGAACCACCAAACAAGTAACACACTAAACAGTGAACCCTACTGCTTTTTTCCCTTCTCTTCTTTCAAATCATCAGAGCACAGATGCAAGATTTCCATAAAGCTAGTAAAATATCACAGTGAACAAGCATTGTGTACCCTGGTAATATATATATATATATATATATATATATATATATATATATATATATATATATATTATTGATTTTTTTTACAGAGAAGAAGGGAGAGAGATAGAGAGCTAGAAATATCGATAAGAGAGAAATATCAATCAGCTGCCTCCTGCACACGCCCACTGGGGATGTGCCCACAACCAAGGTACATGCCCATGATCAGATTCAAACCTGGGACCCTTGAGTTCACAGACCGATGCTCTCTATCTACTGAGCCAAACCGGTTAGGGCTATATTTTTTTTTTCTAAGGGAAATGTTCATTATTTTAAAAAATTTAATGAGAGTTTTTTTTAAAAGATGAGAAATTTTTATTTTCTACCAATTTTTTCACTTAGTCATCTGAGCCATCTCCTGTATTTCACAAGGTTTTATTTACCATTTGTAAAATTATTATAATAAAATAAAACCATCTTCCTATTCACCTCATGGTGACAATGAGAAGTTTTTCTGAGATGATAGTTATCAGGCACATATAACTTTCTAAGTAGCTTTTTAAAAGAAATATAACAAGAATAAAGTAGTTTTTAAATTATGTATTAATAATTTGGTTTAGAAATCAGCATTTCTGTATATATTCACTACAGGATCATTTGTACAGATTTGTTGGGTAGATATCATTGTTTTGATAGAACTAGGCACTGGTCCAAGAACAGAGATTTAAATCTTAAATATGAAACAGTCCTTTGTTTTGCTTTTCTCATTCTTTGCAAAGCTCATTTTGTGGCTTTAAACATATTTACTCAAGGGAGACTATCCTCTGAAACTATTACCAAGAAGTTGCCAACTTGATATTATTTGAGAGGGTGCCGAAAATACCCTTGCGGAAAAACATCTCCCCATGTCCTCCCTGATGCCTGAAGTTTCAACAGTTGTGATTCACTCAAGTTGCACTGATGGTTGACATTTTCCTACAGTAACCTTCTGAGATGCACACGGAGGAGGTAGGCTGCTCAAACAATCACAAGATCACTGCACTATACTATGATTCAGCCTCTGTATTAGTCCCAGATATTCTGCTGTTCTGGTTTACTGAAACCTCACTATATCCTCATGATAGCATGTTTCCATGAGGTCCTTGGATAAGCTACAGGGATGCTGATAGCTAGGGTTTGAGCAGAGCAGAGCGAAGGAAGCAGTGTCGCCATTGTACATCCCCATCCATTGGATATTTTGGGAATCCACAAAGAAGAAAATCAGGTTGGCTTTTAGGGACCACTCAGTTGCTTATAAATGTTTATGAATTATATTTTGGAAAATCATCTTTAGAATTTAATCAGCCATCTCCTTTAAGAAAAAATAAAACATGAACCCACTTTCAACACTTCCTCATTCTCCATTTCTCACACTCTCTTATTTTCAGTAGTTGCTTGGAATTTCAAAGAGTTCTAAAATAAACCTAAAAAGTTTCTCTAGCATCCTTCAATTGTTAAGGCCTGAACATTTGAATTGATCTAAAGTAGATTATTGTTCTCTCTTTACATCTTAAACTATAATAAAAGTTTTCTTGTTTTAAGATCACTGTTTATGTTAGAGAAAAGAGAAACAAAGCAGGAATTAATTAGTTCTGCCTTCTTTTGTCGTCCGTTAGTATCTATTAAAAAAATCAACTTCCCCCCAAATTAAGGGGGAGAACTGAGGTCTTTGCTTTGTTGCAATGAATCTTACAGGATTAATTGATTAATTCAACTGTATGCACAAATAAATTTTAAGTTAATAAAAAAATTTGTGGCCCTAATTTTATATCAATCTGAAGACATAATCTTATTTCTTGGACAGGAAGAATTTATTTATAATCAATTTTTTTTCATGATTGAATTTATTTTATTCTTGCAATATTTACTAGGTTCTATTCACATACAAATGATAGAAAGTTTTCTAAAACTATATTGATTACAACAAATGACCAGGTGTCATTATCAAAAGGTCTCATGAAATTATCTATATTAATAAAAGCCTAGGTGGCCCTGGGATGCGACATCATCACAAGATGGCCACACAAGATGGCCACACACACAGTGGAAGTGGGGCCCGGTGGCAGCTCCAGGCAATAAAGCCTGGGGGTCCGGCAGCTCCACACAGCATGGAGGAGGCAGGTCCTGGCAGAGGAGGTGGGTCGCGGCAGGGGAGGTCAGTTGTAGGCAATGGGGCCAGCAGGAGAGAGCAGTTGTGGGCAATCAGGCTGGCAGGGGAGTGGTTAGACTGGCAGGCAGAAGCAGTTAGGGGCAATCAGGCAGGCAGGCAGGCAGGTGAGTGGTTAGGAGCCAACGGTCCTGGATTAATGAAAGGGATGTCTGACTGCCAGTGTAGGCCCAATCCCACAGGGGTCTAAACCGGCAGTCAGACATCTCCGGAGGGGTCCCAGATTGGAGAGCGTTCAGACCAGGCCAAGGGAAACCAAATTCCTCCCCACCCCCCACCCCTGCTCCCGTGCACAAATTTCTTGCACAGGACCTTTAGTTTTTCATAAAAGAGCACTGTTGCAATAAATACCTAAACATGTGAAAGTGGCTTTGGAACTAGGTCATGGATAGTGGCTGAAAGAATTTTGAGGTATATGCTAGAAATATGAACATCAAGAGCAAATCTGATTAAATCTCAGATGGAAATGAGGAACATATTTTGGAAATGAGAAAGCCAAAGGGGCCGTATTGGCCCTATAGAGCCATGGAGATGACACTGCCAACTCAGCAGGTCTGGAAGATGGGACATAAAGCCAAAGAGTATTATTCTTAATTCATAAGATCCAATGGAACTTGTCTTGCCAGGTTCTGAATTTGCTTTAGACCTGTCAGTCCTTTCTTTTTTCTCATTTCTCCATTTTGGAATGAGAATGTCTATCAATGCCCATCTTCTCATTGCATATTCAGAAGTGCATAACTTGTCTAGTTTCACAGGTTCACACTGGAGAGAAATTTTGCCTCACAATGAATCATACATCAAGTCTCACCCATAACTGAATTAAATGATATTTAGGTGAAACTTTGAACTTTAGAGTTGATGTGAGGTAAATTAATATTTTCAGGGTTGTTGTTATAAAATGAATATATTTTGCATATGAGAAGAACATGATTTTTGGGGGCTAGGGATTGGATTGCCATGGACTGCCCCCAATTCATATGTTGAAGCCTTAACCGTCAATGTGATGGTATTTGGAGATGGGCCTTTCGGAGGTAATTAGGTTCAATGAGGTCTTGAGGGTGGGGCTCTCACAATGGGATTAGTGCCCTTACAAGAAGAGAGACATCAAAGAGCTTGTTTTGTCTATCCCTTTCTCCACCCATATGCACCAAGGCCATATGAGGACATATCAAGACTGTAGCTGTCTGCAACCCAAGGAAATAGCTCTCACTAACCAGACATTGATCCTGCTGGCACCTTGATCTTGTACCTTCAGTCTCCACAGCTATGAGAAAGAAATTCCAGTTGTTTAAAGTACCTGTGGTATTTTGGAATGACAGTCCAAGCAGACTAGTACAAGCACCAAAGTGTTATATCTTGTGGTTCCTATTCTTTGTCTCAAGGGAAACAGGGATGAAGACATTAAATTATAGGGCTAAGTACTGAAATCTATGGGTGATAAAAAGAGATTCATTTATCCTTGGAATAAATCAAATAGTATGTTTCCCTTGACACAGTTACCTACAAATTACCAAACCATTTATTTTTGTTACTAGCAAAAAAGAAAAAAAGCAACTACAATACAGGTGGTGATCACTCTTTCCCTTTACCAAAGGGAACTTTTCACTTACCCCTGTCTCTGCAGCATGTTCATTGTTCTCTGTACTAAGGCTCAAAGGGTTAGAGAAACTTCAATATTTTCCTGCTGTGCTGGAGTGTGCTTTGCAGACCTGCTGGGTTGGCAGTGTCATCTCCATGGCTCTATAGGGCCAATACTGTCCCTTTGGCTTCTTCATTTCCAAAATATGTTCCTCATTGCCACTTGAGATTTAGTCAGTTTTGCTCTTGATGTTCATATTTCTAGCATATACCTCAAAATTCTTTCAACCACTATCCATGACCTAGTTCCAAGCCACTTTCACATGTTTAGGTACTTGTTGCAACAGGGCAAACCAGCCAGCTCACACCCATGCACCAGGCCTCTATCCTATATAATAAAAGAGTAATATGCAAATTGACCCCAACAGCAGAACCACTGGGAATGACTGGTCACTATGACACACACTGACCACCAGGGGCAGACACTCAATGCAGGAGCTGCATCCTGGTGGTCAGTGCACTCCCACAGGGGTTGCTCTGCTCAGCCACAAGCCAGGCTGCCAGCTGCCAGTACAGCAGTGGTGGTGGGAGCCTCTCTCGCCTCCTCAGCAGCATTAAGGATGTCCTACTGCAGCTTAGGCCTGCTCCCCGCTGGCAAGTGGACATCCCCTGAGGGCTCCCAGACTGCCAGAGGGATGTATGACTGCCAGCTTAGGCCTGATCCCTTGGGGAGCCAGCCGAAGCCAGTAGGTGGACATCCCCCAAGGGGTCCCAGACTGCGAGTGGGCACAGGCCTGGCTGAGGGATCCCCCCAAGTGACAAATTTTTGTACACCAAGTCTCTAGTAGTTATTATAATAGGAACAATAATAAAACAAACATTCACCATTTAGTGGCAGTTAGCAAGTCTCCTCCACGGCTATACAAACTGAATGGTCTCCTGGGAGAATCCCTTAGGACTGAAGTGGGCTCAAGATGAAGAAGAACAAAAGTCAGTAGGAGAACACTCTCTGGACTCAGAGAAGTTAACCAGAAGTGGGACAGGCCGGGCACTCAGAAAAAAGGAAGGGACTGAAAGGAATCTCCAGGCCATAATGAATAAGGCTACTGACATGTGCATGGAGAAGCTTAGCAACGGGTGATAAAAAGCCTCCAGAGATTTATACGTGCAATCATTCTGGCAGAGGAAGGGCTATATGAAAACTATCAGAATGGAGGCACCATCCTTGGAAACCTGGGTGAAGAATAAAGGGGGAGCCTTGGGAGAAGACCGCAAGGTACCCAGGTGAGGCCAGAACCAGGGAGGGGAGCAGCAATGGCTCCCAGAGTTCAGTGGATACACAAGGAGGCAAACCTACAGTGTGAGCTCACATGAGATGTCTCAGGGAAGTATTAGAATGGAAAGCATGGTGGGGAAAGGGCTGGAAAGGTTCAGGTACCTCCTGGGTGTAGGACTAGATTGTGGCTATGGTCACCATTGTTACTATCCATGCTTCTCAATGGTCTGCCTCTCCTTAGTCTGAAGTGGCCTGGGTCAGCATCAGTTATAGCTGTAAAGCAAACATCTATCTGCATATTAACTTTTTCTTGTTTATTTCCATTAATTAGTTCATTTACTACTTATCGTTCCTCCTTATTCTTTACCAATGAATCAGAAGCAGCTTACAATCAAACTATACAAATAATAGGGCCCCATTGAAATGAAAAAGATATGACCTAAAATAGAAAGGGAGAAGGAAAAATATCTGGAAATTTAGAAAAATTGATAGTCTACTATTAGCAGCTGAGCATCCTGCAGGCAAAGAGGAAAGAACTGTAGTGGCTTTCACAGCATTCAGATGAAGTATTGAAATGTTAATAGGAGACATTGCTGATGCTCACCATTTCTGATCTCTGATCCTTCCTAGGCACATGAAAAACCACATCGCACAACTCCCTCACAGATGGGCAGAAATGTGCGACTGGTTTTGACCAATGAATCATGGGCATCCCCTCCATGGAGCACACACATTGACCCAGAGGAGCCACCAGATCCAGGCAGTTTGGATCACAAAAGAAACAGCTATTCTGGAGAGTCCCCTGACCCACAGAGGACTTTGTGTGAGTGAGAAATACACTAGACATGGTAAGCCACTGCGATTTGGGAATTGTCTATCACGGTGGTGGGAACCTTAGTTTAGTATGATGCTTGCCATAGAAGCCACTCATTACTTCTCCCTTAGCCAGGAAAATTAGGTGTCTGTGATTTTCAAGGGCAAAACATACAGACTTTTTTCTGGAGCTAAATTCTTGAAATAAATTTATTTTGTGCATCTTCATAGAAAGAACAGTGTTTTCAAAGGTGGATTTTACAAAGGATAGAAATATTTTCTTCTAGCTCAACCTTTAAGGACTGAAGTAATGCAGCCCAGGCCGTTTCTGGTGATAAAGGAGAAAGTAAAGGCCGAGCTGAGACAGAGGTCACAAATGTGTGGCCTGTGACCCAAATCTAGACGGCAGGAGTATTATTTTTTGCTTGCTGTTGTTTTAAGTTTTTGGTTTTTTTTGTTTTGTTTTGTTTTAGAGAGAGAGAAATGGAGAGGGAGAGAGAAATAGAAACATCGGTGAGAGAGAAATATTGATCAGCTACCTCCTCCACGCCCCTTACTGGGGATTGAACCCACAACCCAGGCACGTGCCATGACTAGGAATCAAACCAGCAACTTCTTGGTGCATTGGATGATGCTCAACCAACCGAGCCACACCAGTCAGGGCCATGTTTTAACATTTTTGAACTAGTTGCCAACTTTGAGAATCCAAGGGCACCTACATAAAAATCTTATTTCTGGTTTCTATGTTTTTGTTTTAAATTAACTTTGGCAACATCAGGACTATATTCCTAAGTGGTATAAGGATCTGCATCTGGGTAGCTGCTGCCCCCTGAAAGCAGCTTGCACCCAAGACTCCAAAGTCCTCTCCCTCACCAACCTACATCACACATCATCATTACCTGACTGGCTCTCTCTTAGGCATTTGAATTTATGATTCCAGGCTTAAAAGATCTATAACATTGGAGCTTCAGAGAGCTTCAAGGACATGTGTTTTGATAGTTCAGGAAGCTGGACTCCAGACCATATTCCTTTCTTTAAACTCAGTTTCCTTTTTATATATTTTATATACCAGAATTTCCAGCAGCAAACAGAAGGCTTACTGAAGGTAGGACAATTTGTGAAGGATATAATCATATGTTGACAAGATGTGGGGAAAATATGGCAGCTAGTACAGTACCATGGGCCTGAAGGGGAGATGGTGGGGAGTGGTCACAGAGAGGACTTGTATCTGATAAGAACTATGACCTTCAGAAGAGGGACTCAGCCAGAAGGCAAAGGAGAAAGGGGAAAGAATGGCCCTATCTCACTTTCCTCTTGGCCCATTGGGTGAACCAAAGTGAGAGCCTGGGGGCAAGATAGCCCCTTGATTTTGTCCTGAAGCACAGGGCAGAGAGAAAAAAGCAGCAAGAAGATCATGTGAGGCAAATACAAGATACCTAGCACAGCTTTCAGGTAAAAATTTGATGAAGAAATAGTTCTATTGCTATTAAATAATAAACCAATGATAAGCAGGTGATAGACAGAGAAACTGTTAATATAGAGAGCTAGATGACAAGCTTTGTTTGCTGGTGCTGCCACAACCAAGTTCTACAAACTAAGTGATTTAAACAACAGAAATTTATTGTCTCACAGCTCTGAAAGAAGTCCAAAATGAAGTGTCAACAGAGTTGGCTCCTTTTGAGGGTGGGAGAATCTGTTTTATGCCTCTCCCCTATTTCTGATGGTTTCCTGTCAATCTTTGACATTCCTTATCTTCTGTCACCCTGATATCTGTCTCATTCTTCAGATGACATTCTCCCTGTGAATGTGTCAGTTCCTTTCCCCAAATTTCCCATTTTTACAAGTACAGCAATCATATTGGATTAGGACCCACTTTAATGACCTCATATTAATTTGATCGTCTGCAAAGAGTCTATCTACAATAATAAAAGCATAATATGCAAATAGACTGAACAACCAAACAGAACAACCGTCCGGATGACTTTCCGGACAACCATGATATGACACGCACTGGCGCCAGGCCAACCAAGGCGGGTGGAATGTGATTGGTTAGGGGGCCCTCTGTGGGGTGATCAATGGGGGGGCTCCATGATCAATTGCCCCAAAGAGGGAGGCCCAGGCCACTGGCTAGTGACACTGTGGCAGGTGTGCAGGGCCAGCCAGTGATCTCCCTGCAGAGGGAAGCCAAGACCAGCCAAATGATCACACTCCATGCCTGTTGCCCTTAGAGGGAGGCGACTGGCGGTGGTGGAGGGGAAGGAAAGTCCTAATAGGCCCTGATCACTGGCCAGGCCTAAGGACCTACCTTAGGGGTCCCAGATTGTGAGAGGGTGAAGGCCAGGCTGAGGGACCCCTCCCCCAACTCTGTGCACAAATTTCATGCACCAGGCCTCCAATTTCCAAATAAGGTTATTTTTATAGGTTACTGGGGGCTAGGACTTCAACATCTTTTAAAAGACATGATTCAATCTAAAACACTAACTTAATTCTTAGACCCAGGGCTTTCAGCAGATGGTAGAGCATCAGTTGTAGAATATGAAACCTACTAGATGGAATGAAGGGTTTTCATAAAATTTACTCTTATTTGAATTTGTGTTTTTTCATATTCCCACCTTAAAAAAAATATGTGCCCAGTATTGCCACTGTAATTTATTGTCTTTGTGTTTGCCAAGTCACCATAGCATTCAATTGTATACTCAAAAGAATTATTTCTATTTTGAAACACTAATGTAATTACTCTCTTGGTTAGTTATCATATTAAAGTTTAACAATAATTCCCAACAAGGAACTGCAATGTTTATTTCCTATAAAAGGCATAAATGATACTTCTAATAGTAGAATGCTTATCTAATGTAATAAAAGAGTAATATGCAAATTGACCCTCACTCCGTTACACCCACAAGCCACACCCACCAACTAATCTGGAGCAAATATGCAAATTAACTCAACTAAGATGGCAGCATCCAATCCACCTCAGCCTCACAACTGAAGTAGCCAGGCCTGTTAGCCAGGCAGGTGGTGGGGGAAGAGGGGGGGCAAGGGGTAGAGCCATCAAAGGAGATTGAACCTAGGAAGGGGCAGAGCCAGCGATGGCAGGGGTTGGGACGTCTTCTGCCCAGGCCTGCTGCCTTGGGCAGAGACCTCCCGGCCTGGGAAGGGGCAGAGCCAGCCATCGTGGGGGTTGGAGGTCTTCTGCTCAGGCCTGCTTCCTAGGCCAGAGGCTACAGGCCTGATAAGGGGTGAAGCTGGGATTGGAGGGGCAGGGGTAGAGCTGGTGATTGGAGTGAACTACAGAGGAAACATCTTTTCTTAACTCTCATTGGCTAAGCTCCCTGTATGCCACTGATAATATTCTTAGTAACTTGGGAAATAAAAATCCCTAAAGGTGATCTAGGGTTTTTTCACCATACTCCTGGAGAAAAAAAATGAAAATCCACTGCTGGAGGGCTAAGAAATGTCATAATGTGCCCTAGCCGGTTTGGCTCAGTGCATAATGCCTGGGCTTGCTGACTACAGGGTCTGGGTCCAATTCTGACCAAGGGCATGTACCTAAGTTGCAGGCTCCTCCCTGGACAGGGCCCAGGTCAGGGCATATGCAGGAGGCAACCAATCAAAGTGTTCCTCTCACTTTGATGTTTCTCTCTGTCTTTCCCTTCTCTTCCACATTCTCTAAAAATCAATGGAAACATATCCTCAGGTGAGGATAAAAAAAAAAAAGAAAGAAATGTCATATCCTATGAAAGACACATCTTGAAAATGCCTAAAGAAAGTTGTCATTTTTTCATGGTGAAGGTTAATGAAAACACCTTGGTGGCTGTGGTGACTGGCAGTGGCTGTAGCAGTGGGGTGATGGGGCTGGTGGCTTCCCCTGATTGGCCTGGTCGCTTCCCACAAAGGGAGGCCAGACTGCGGCTTAGGCCCGCTTCCCAAGGGGAGCAGGGAGCGGGCTTAAGCCATCAATATGACACTCCCTGAGGACTCCCAATATGTGAGAGGGGGCAGGCTGGGTTGAGGAACCCCCTTGCCAGTGCACAAATTTCGTGCACCGGGCCCCTAGTTCATGTATAAATAACCTTTTGGAAATATAGGATGTATTCTTTCATGGTGGGACCAGGTTCTCTGATAGAATGATGATTTCCATTTGAAAAGTTACTGACTAGCCAGTTTCCTCAGTGGTTAGAGCCTTAGACCAAAGGGTTGTGGGTTTGATTCCCAGTCAAGGGCATGTACTTTGGTTGTAGGTTCAATCCCCAGGTCTGGTCGGGGCACATGTGGGAGGCAACCAATTGATATGACTCTCTCACATCAGTGTTGCTCTCTGTCTCTCCCTCGCCCTTCCACTCTCTCTAAAAATCAATGGAAACAATATCCTTGGGTGAGGATTAAAAAAAAAAAAGAACAGTTACTGACTAAGATCCCACTTGGCTCCATGTCATTTCTGTTGTAATACTAAAGATGAAAAATTGTGACTCAAATAGATAGGAAATAAACTCACACTTAAGAATGATGCAGCCATCTTTAAAATCACATATTTTTAAAATCACCTACACTCAACAGGTATAAAATGACCACACAGAGGTGATTTATGAACTACATCCAGATTCCTTTTGAGGTGTTACTGGCAGATTTCTAGCTTCATCAGAAAATATACTGCCAATACTTCTCCTCAAGCCACACAGGCAATAGGAAAGGTTTTATTTGAGGGGGAAAAAATCTGGAAAATTTCATCAACTCAGCCTGGAGTGGTAAAAGACCTCACTTGAAATATTTCAATCATTTTAATTGAATATGATATTTTAAGAAATAACTATATCTGAGATTATATTTTTATCTTATTGCCATGCTCCATAGCATACCTAGTTATTCCCCAAAATGCACATTCTTTTGTCAGCCTCCATCTCAGTCCACTTAGGGAGATCTTCAGGGCTAGCACTTAGTCTGTCATTCATGCATTTATTCATTCATTCATTCATTCATTCATTCATTCATTCCCTTTCATTTACAGGGCTCCCGCTATGTACCAGACTCTTTCCTCCTTGCTCAAGTGACTTCTAAGAATATTACTCTTGGCCAGTAACTAGCACTGGCCTTTCAGAAATTATAAGCTTCTCTAAATTCTTTCCCTCCTCTAGTTTATAAATATTTGGGCTATGCAACTGCTGAACACCACAGGGATTTTTCTTTTAATTGCTTGTGTGAGATTTCACAAGATTTATGCATAAATAGTGTTTTCTAAGGTCTTAGTTCCAAATGGCTGTTCACCCATCCTCTAATGACTATTGTACTGTCAGGTCTCAGCTAGAATGCTAAATCATATTTAGAAGAGATATATGGTAATGCCTAAAAGAGTAAAATGTTGGCTATAGATGGTCAACTGAGTGTACATGAGTACAGGTGGGTCCTAGACACGGAAGAAAGGGATTACTGAGAGTTGTTGAAGCAGAAAAAATCAGTTACCAAAACAAGAATCAAAATATGAACTCACACTCAGAAATAAGGTAGAAATTCACATGATTGTAGGTGGGCTGGTATCAGGGCCCCGTCAGATTGCGGCACCTGCTGGTAAAAGACAGGCTCTTGAGTCATGCCTATTTTAACTCAGATTGTCCTCAGAGCCCAGGTCAAGAAAGGGCTGCAGTAAAGGTGACAAAGCAGGCCCTGATTGCCCTAAGTTTTTACTGATTAGCAGTCCCCAAATCTCACAGGAATATCCCCTCTCCCCCAAGGGCTTGGTTTGAGCTCTGCTTATCACCAAAGCCAGAGGAGAACTTACATATATAAAGCATTAGTTCATGCATTTGACAAATGCACTCTGCTGTGGATAAAGTGATAAAGAAGTCTGAATGTCCTACTAGTGAGAAAATGTGAGGAGATGGGGCGAGAGAGGAAAAGCAGAGGAAAAACCATCCAGGTGCATAGGCCACGTCAAGGAGTTTGCATTTTCTTCTAAATACAGAGGTTTTCAGATGGGTCAGTGATTGGCTCTGAGTTTGTTTGTTTCAGTAAATACCACTTGGCCAGTAATAGAAAATAGATTGTAGAAAAATAAACATAGCACTGAGATAGTTGGAATAATTTAACTTAACCTACATGAGACACTTTGGAGGTTTCTGCAATGATTCCAGTGAGAGGTGTTGGTGCCTCAGACGAGGTTGGATTGAAAAAGGAGAATAAAAAATATCCTCCCCCACCCCTACTTTTTGGCTTCAGCAATTAAATGGACGTGACGTCACAGTCCGAGGTGGAGGAGAACAGTGGAAGAGGAGGTTTGGGAGACTGCTTGCAGCATAGTAATATAGAGAGATGTTAGGCATCGCAAGTGGAGCAGAGCTCACATATAGGCCTGGAATAGGAGAGGTCAGGGCTAAAAGAACTTAAAAATGTGCCCCAATTTTCTTCCCAGTTCTATTTTGACCTATAAATGTCATTAAATTTCTCCTATTTAATTTTTTCTTAGTAAAATATACTTCTATAAATTTATGAGTGCTTTAAAATGCTTTCTGAAACTCTCCCCCTAAGACATCTGAAAATGTAACATGAAAAATCTGTTTTTATAAAAATAAATGAGTAGACAGTTCAATTAAGATGAAAGCATAAATCTCTCATCTTTATAGAGTTCTAGTTTAAAACATAAGAAATTTTTTTTTAAATTATAACACCTAATGCTAAGTACATTTTTACTATAAAACTAGAAATTACTGTACATTTTGTATATGAAATTAAAAGCATATTTTCACTTTAACACAAATATATTATTGCCACAATTAGATGATTATGGGTACATAGAGGGGAAAAAATTGAAAACAATTTGGCCTATGCTGATGTCCCAAATTTATATGAGCTCTGAATATTTTACACCTTCTCAAGACAAATAAATAGTTCATGTCGAGCTATTCTTTCTTTCTTCTACATTTAAGCCCATATCTGATAACATACATGTCCCATGAATATTCATACGAATCATGCCAAGGAGGCTATAAAAGAAATTACATCATCCTTTTCTTTTCTTTCCTCATGAGATCTTCCTCTAATTGACCAGATAGAGATAAGAGTAGCCTGGTTGAGACATGTTACTCAATTTTCCAAGATTGATTTAACTGCTCTCTGAGAGGTGGCTGCCCCCTCCCTCTCTTGCACCTGTTCATTGACCCATTGTAGGAGAGTAGGCCCCTACCCAGTGCCCCAGACAACTGAGACCAGTTTCCGCATCCCAGATGTGGAAAATGGCACCATTCTTACTGATCAATACTAAGGGAAATATAGTACTCTAGAAAGCTAAAAAGTCCCCCAGTGCTGGCAAGAAAGTGCCTCTGCAGTGTCTGAATAAGTCTGAGGGAACATGAGAAATGTTAACACTAAGAGATGCCTGCACATGTCGGTCGTTGTCGATAGCTTGCATGATTTAACTTACCACACACTTGACGCAAGGGAATTCTCTATTCACCTTCATTTGTCACAAGATGAAGCCACTTCATTTATACATTGTAATCATGCATTTACTCTTCTCTGTCATCCTGTGACTAAGAAGATATTTCTTCTCAGTTAAAAAAAAAAAAGCAAGGAAAAGTCTTTTGAATAATATGTCCACACATTTTTCTTGCTGTAAAATGTATTATGTATTTGTTTATATATTAACTAGCAGCCCAGTGCACAAATTTGTGCACCTTGAAAGGAACTGTGGGCTGCAGAGGCTGTTGTGAGCATAGGGGTGGGTCTCAGCCCATCCTCCATGGCCCCCACCCAGTCCCTCCTGCCTCGGCCCCCAGTCCCCTGTCTCTTAGCATCCCTGCTTCCACCACCATTGCTCTCACAGGCTGACGGTGCTGGCCCCGCTTGCACCTGCTGATGGCACAGAACGACTGGGGCCAGCACCTGCAGCGGGTGCGAGCAGTGGCTCTGGCACAGGCAGTGGGTGAGAACAGGGCTATTGCTGGCATTGGGTGTGAGAGGTGACTGCTGGCCCCAATTGCCCCTCAGGAGCAGGGGGAGGTGGCGAAGCCCTGAGTGGCGATCAGAGCCGGCAGCCACTGCTAACACCCACTGATGGTGCTGAGTGATCAGCCGGCACCAGGCACCAGCAGCAGGTGCAAGTGGGGCTGGTGCTGGCAGCAGGTTCGAGTGGCAGACAGGACCACAGCACATGGGAGCAAACAATTTTTAGTAACCACCAGAGGCTCACCCACTGATAGCGACCGGTACCCCACCTTGGTCTAGCACCCCTACTCACCTGCTCCATCATCTTGCAATGACCGATGTACACCATGTTTCTTGCTCTGCTGCCTGCTGCCTATACCCACGATGTTCCACACTTGCCCCCTGGTGGTCAGTGCACATCATAGTGACTGGTTGTTCAGTTGTTCCGCCGTTCAGCCTATTTGCATATTAGAGTTTTATATATATAGATGAAAAAAACTAATTTCTGGCAGGAATATATTGCTATATCTAGGAACAACATTTAGAGATATTCTCCAAAACTTTCTAAATTATTTAAAGAACCATGTTTTATAACCCAAAATACTCCAGAACTCAAAGTCCTGTTATAATATTACTAATTAACTGTTTGCAATCACATATTATAAGATTAAGGAGACTTCCCCAAGTGAAGTCATCAGGATAGGTCACCTGGCAGTTTATAAGATTCACCATTTCATTGGACCTCGGAGTGGCTTAAAACCCTAAATAGTTGCCCTAAATGGTTTGGCTCAGTGAATAGAGCGTCGGCCTGTGGACTGAAGGGTCCCAGGTTCGATTCCAGTCAAGGGCATGTACCTGGGTTTCGGGCACATCCCCAGTAGGAGGTGTGCAGGAGGCAGCTGATCGATGCTTCTCTCTCATCGATGTTTCTAACTCTCTAGCCCTCTCCCTTCCTCTTTGTAAAAAAAAAAATCAATAAAATATATATTTTAAAAAACCTAAATAGCAAACATAGCTTTTCTGTACACCAAGCTTTTATCGAGTTGCATTGTTATTTTTGTGGTCCTAAGGACCAAAATCCAAAATGATGGGGAAAACAGAATCAGGATGATATAGGACATCTATTCCCAACCCACCTTCTTCCTTAATCACTCATATACATGCTTTCTTCCTCTTATACTTCTAATCTCCTGAATAATCTCATTCATGCCTAAGGCTTTATATATTATTCCCAAATGTGTGCTTCCAAATATTTTTTTTCTGCACTCCAGGTCCATAGATAACTTCTTTCTCCCTCTAAACCTTTCTATTCCAATATTCTCTATGACAGTAGCACATGTCAGTCCTGATAGAAACCTGGGAATCATCTATACGCCTCCAAATCCTTCATTCACCCACATCCATCCTCTGATTGAATCCAGTTTGTTTCAAATTTCTTAACATCTCTCATATCTGTCCCAAAACATAGCTACAATAATAAGATTTACACTTATGAATGCAGGTGGCACAAATAAGAGTATGGCCAGATCCACTTGAAGGCAAAGGAGGTTAGGAAAGTCCTCAAGGTGAGAGTGATCGTTGAGCTGGAGCTTAAAGGAAGGTGAGTTTGGAGGCCACCCCAGGTAGTGGAGGCAACATAACCAAGGCTGGACAAGATAACATTGCAAGCCTTTCAGTATAGCTGGGAACATGAACTGATGAAGAGAGTGTGGCAGGAATGGAAAGTGACGCAGCTGGCAGGGGCTGGGAGTTAAGGCATGCTGCGGTTTAGTGGTTCCAGTTGGGAATCACTGCAGGGATTTCGACAGAGGAATGACACTATCAGTCCTGCCTTCTGGAAAGCTCTCTGGTATAAGGTGGAGGGTGGATGAGAAAAGGGATAAGAATGAATAGGTGGCTATTGCTATAATCCAGGTGACAAGAATGTCAGTGTGAACTACACAGGTAGCTGTAGGGATGATAACAGACAGAGGCAGTATTGAGGAGGCAGGACTCTGGCCCCACCCTGGCCCTCACTACAGAGCTTTGTCCGTCTTTGGCATATACATTAAGTTTCCACATAAGCTTTTCATTGGAAGAAAACTTCTGACCTGCAGGTTAAAACCTGGCCCACAGAGCCTTCAGTGATATGAGCTGGGACGAACTACTGCAGCTCTTCTCCTCCACTCTGCGCCAGGCCCTCCACCTCCAGTGACAGTAACTGCTCAAGGTTTCCCACACACACTGTGTGGGCTCCTTCTGTCACTGTGCCTCTCAGCTTGACATGCCCACTTCCTTCCCCATTCTCTTTTCTGCAACTGCTTAGCCATCGCCTCTTCTTAGAAGTCTTTTCTAATCTCAAATCCTAAACTTCCATCACTGCCCAGCTCATCCTATGTCCTTTATCCTCTCAGATCAGAATCTTGCCTGATCGTCTCACCGCCCCCTCCCCAGTGATCCCCTGAACATTAATTGTATTTCCTGCTTCATCCATATGAGCTTTTATTTTGAATACTTATTGGTATCTTCCCAAATAAATTCCAGCCCCTGAGGGCAAAGTCAATGCCTTTCTGATTTTTGTTTGTTGTTGAAAAAAGAGTATTTACCTTTCACTATACCTGGCTGTACACTTAATTTAGGAATTACTCAGTTTAAAAAAATCTTGATGATTGAATTATCTTTCTATGTCTCTGTCTCTCTCTGCAAACATATACATATGCACAAGTGCAAGTACACACACACACACACACACACACCCACCAAGAAAAGACCATTGAGGACATAGTGAGAAGGTGGCTATATGCAAGCCAGGGAGAGAGCTCTCGTCAGAGCCTGACCATGCCAGCTGGCACCCTGATCTGAGGCTTCCAGTCTCCAGAATCGTGAGAAAATAAATTTCTATTGGCATTATGGCATTATGTTATAGCAGCCCAAGTTGACTAATACTTATACCAAATTCAGGGCTACCAGAAAGCTTCAGGGTAAGGAATTCCAGAGTGTGCAGAGACTTTGTCATGAGGAATCTATTTGGAAAATAATCCCAGGTGCTCAATGCCATCATGTTTTCTCAACCTAACAATTCACAACCTATACATGAATACAGATTACAGCAAATGATATGATCTTATATGAGAAAATGATAATTTTATATATAAACTCACAAACAGTGGTTAATGAAAATGTCTGAGAAAATTATTTTGTAAAGTTCTTGATAAACAGTTAATTCCGATGTACTGTTTCCTTGAAGGTCAGACTGTGAGTTCATTCTTCCCAATGACAGCAATCAATACCCAATGGATAACAGGGCACTTTGTTATCATCAAGCTATTGGGAAAGAAGTTGTAGTTCTCACATAATAGCATCATAGAGAGCTAAGGCTACATAAAAAAGAAATGACGTTGGAGAGTTGGAACTCCACCTCAGCACTAATTAAAATCACTGTCTTGGGCACAGGCATAGGGAAAAAGAAAAGGTATGGCAAACACTTTCTTTCTGTGGACCAACTAAATTGTTTGCATCCTTATGGAGATGCCAAGGTGTGATAGAGGTTGTCTAGCCACAGAGAACAGGAATGTCTTCTACAATATGCTTGACAAATAAGGTAGCATCCTTCTCTTGAATACTCCCGGTGATAACAAACGCCTTATCTCCTAAGTCAGCCAAATCCATTGTCAAACAGCTAAATCTTAGGATCTTAGCTTTAACCAAATTAAAAAAAAAAATCCTTCATTTGCAGTTTCCCTCTGAAGCAAGATAGAATGATGATTCTGTGGCTACTATGTCTCCCCAACACCCTTCAAATATTTGGAGTGTAATACAGTCATGCCCACGCTGAACACAGCCTCTTCCTTCTCTGCCCTCCCGTTCAACTCTTTTGTATACTCATTTGTAATGTTAAAGAAATTAGTTCTATTACAGTGAGGGGGAAAATTAAGCCTACGGTGTTATCACTTTAATGACTATGAGAGTGATTAACAGCTTGTAAAATTGTTGTCAGAAGCCCAACCTTTTTTTATAAACTTACAAAAAAAGAAATGAAAAATATGCAAGAAAGTGGCATGGAAGAAGGTGGAGACACTCATCTTCTCGTCTTTGGAGTTTTTCACTTGGCCATTAATTACTCAGACGGGCTATAGAACAACTCAACATGGAGGTGGGACCCAGGGAAGAACCATGGGTCCCCTGAAAATGAACACGTGGGTTTACTGTCTCACCAATTCTCAGGCATCCAAGAATCTGAAAAGATGAAGAATCTGTGAGGGAAAAAAAGCCTTGAAAACAATTGAGGTTCTAGAATCACAGGGGTTAAATGTATTAACAGTCACCAAGTTGGCTTAGAGATAGAAATAAGGAGATCTTATTGGACTTTCAACCTTTGTAGACAATGGAAGGTGTTAGTTCGGTGAACTTTTCCAAAGCGACTTCCTGTCAAGCAGTGGGCTGTAACGCTTGCTCACAATAGTCGGCACTTCCCACACAAGCTGCTGAGAAAATCCTGATTTCCGCGGACTGTTTCTCTGGAGTGCCGTTAGATGCAGTCGAGAAAAGGAGTGGGAGGGGGGAGGGAAACACTGCCGTCAATTCTCTTACAATCTATTTTTAACATGCCTGAGAAGGTTTTGAGCTAATAATGTAATGAGGCCAGATTCAAAAACAAAAAAAAAAAAAGATCAGTAGGACAGCAAAGGCCCACATGGAGGGAGGGATGGCTGATTCCTTGGGATGCCAACAGCTCCTTCCGTACCACATGGATGTTGACAGTACTCATCACCATACATTTAATCAGAGGAACTCTTGATAAGAAGGAAATGTATGATATGAATGAGTTAGCTTTTCCTCTGATATTGTTTTTCATTGTTTATGGTGTGTTTTATAACTCCCTGTTGTCCATGCACTGAATTTTATGTTTTACATGCTTATCAGGGGATGTGTCTACAATCTTCCACCCTGCTGATGCTCTAGGTTCATTTTTGTTTATGAAAATATAAAATACATAGGTTTTATCACCATGGCTGGGATTCAGGACAGGGATTGATTGCTAGAACTCTCAAAGACTAGCTTGATCTTTCAGAGCATCACTGAAGAGTATTATGTACCAAGTTCTATGACACTGACCTGCTGTTACATTTTAAAACAACAATGCAATCAACAGCCATCACTTAGTGCAAAGCTGGGAACCTTTGGCGTTCTCTCTTGCCTGTCTACTGAAAAAACTAAGCAGGTATTCGTTAAGAAAATTATAATTGTACTAATAGTAGAAATAGTAGCAGCTATGAGTTGTTAATATACAATACTGAGCACTTTACAGAAGGCTTCTCATTTAATCCTTGTTTCTCTCATTTGCAGATGATAAAAGTGAAGTTCAGAAAAGTTACCTACTTGTGAGGGTGATACTCCTAGTAGTTGGTAGAGCTGAAATTTAAATCAAATTCCATCTTTCTCCAAACCCCATGTTCTTAACCTCTATGCTCTACTACTTACATCATAGTCCTGTTACACCCTGTGAATCACAGGAAAGTTATAGTAAGCAAGATAGACCAGTTTCCTCTTAGAGAAATTAGCTGGCACTGGGTCTCAGAATTTACTGCTCAGCCTCTCCAGTCTTTGAATTGCAGTGAAGATGAAGAACAAACGGTGTGGGTGAGTGAAGAACACATGTCATCCAACAATTCTCATCCTGCCTGGCCAGCATCATCTATTTCCATGGTCCTCTCAGGCTTAAAGCTATCCTTCAAACCAAGAAAAGAAACTTCACGCAATTATGGCCACTCCTCTAAAAGGAGCTGAGTAATCTGACAAATACCAGCCCATCCTACTAATATGATTACGTCAGTATATTGACTAGTACCATACAGAATAGAACCGTGACATTTCTTAATTTGGGAGTTATTGATTAGTTTCCTTAAGGTACCTTTATTATAAATGTATAGGTATCATAAAATAATTCATTAGGATGTCTAAAAAGAGGCAGAACTTGAACTTGTCTTAAAGTTCAAGAATAATTAGAAACAGGACTACTTGGCAACACTTCAGCATGAAAGGAGAAGGAAAAAAAGAAAAGAAGATTGCCCAGAGTCATACAGAGACTTATGAAATAGATCTCTGGGATTTGATTCTCTTATCCAGCCTCAATTCTTAACTCTTCTGGCTCCTCAAATTTCTCTTTGGCCTACTAGCCTTTTGCTTTGAGTTGTTTTCTGTCCAAATATCCTTATTCCACAATACATACTAGGACAAAAATTATGTGTACTAATAAATGGGTAATCCCTAAAATTTCTATGTCTGGTTAAATCTATTTTAAAAACTTGTTTTCTAAACAAATCACAAAAAATTTTCTGTGGAAAATACAGAAAATGAAAATAACCCATATTTATAGAAACTGGAGATAACTATTATTAATATTTTTATACTTCTTTTTGACATTTCTCTATCTATATGTTAATTCATTTAACAAAAATTATTGAGTACCTACTATTTGCCAGGCAATGTTCTGGGTGCTGAGGATATAACAGTAAAGGAAACAAGCAAAAATCTCTTCCTAATGGAGCTTATATTCTAGTTGGGAAAGATAGATGATAACTGTTCCCCACCCAAAATGAGTAAATTATATGGTATATTAAAAGATGGCAGTACTATGGAGAAGAATACGGGATGGGACAGAAATGGGTTTACAGTTGTTTGTATGGGAAAATAATATAATCTATATATATTAAAGGTTAATAATACACACTAACCACCAGGGGGCAAACACTCAATGCAGGAGCTGCCATGACACACACTGGCCAGCACCATGGACCTGGCATCAACAGACCAACACTTTGTTGGAGTGACACCCCACCAAATCACAGACAATGCTGCCAAGACCCAATGGCACAAAATGTGGCTACAAAGTTTCAATTACAGAAGATAAACCAGCCCCAGATACCTGCTGGGTTGGGACCTTGGGTTGCCAGGGGCAATCCAGGCTTTGAGCGGGAGACCAAGGCAACAAATTTTCAATTATAGAAGTTAAATAAATCCCAGGTACCTGTTTCTAGCCAGGCACCCCAGTAGGGACCCAAACCCTGAAGGGGCTGTGGGCAGCCTGAAATAGCCATCAACCCCTCACCCAGGCTGGCCAGGCACACCAGCAGGGGGACATCCCCTGAGGGGTCCCAGACTGCAAGAGGGCACAGGCTGGGATGAGGGACACTCCCCCCCTCCCCCCCGAGTGCAAAAATTTTTGTGCACCAGGCCTCTAGTTAATAAATCTAATCCAATAAAAAAGTAATATGCAAATTGACCCTCACTCCATTACCTAAGCCATGCCCACCAGCCAAGCCATGCCCGCCAGCCAATCAGAGTGGCTATATGCAAATTAACCCAGCCAAGATGGCGGCCAGCAGCCATGGAGCTAGAGCAAATAGGAGGAGGCTTCCGTTGCACCAGCGATGGAGGAAACTGCCTGCCTAGGTTGGCTGGGCCTCTGCTCAAGACAACAATGTTTAATTATAAAAGCCACAGAGCTGAAGCAAACAGGAGGCTTCATTGCTTGCCTAGGCCTCTGGTCAAGGCAACAAAGTTTCAATTATAGAAGATAAATAAACCCCAGAAACCTGATTCCAGCCAGCCTCACTGGGATGTTGGGTCAATGGAAGCTGTGGGCAGCCTGAAAACAGCCCTTAGCCCCTCACCCAGGCTTCCCAGGCACCCCAGTAGGGACCCCCCCTTGAGTGCACAAATTTTTGTGCACCAGGCCCTTAGTAATAATATAAGAATAAACTGTGTTTCACATATGCAACACTGTAAAGCTATTTCTGTCCAGCTTGTATAAAGGAAAAGAATAGGATATATTGAACTGATGTGAGGGTTGTCAGTTTTTAAAGGGTGAATCAATCACTAAAGTTGACATTTCAGCAAAAGCTCAAAGGAGATTGAAAAATCCATACAGATATCTCACAAAACAACCTCAACTTTACATGACATATAAAAATAAGCATTTATTCTAGGCTCTGTTTTGTTTGGGACCTGTGGCAGCTCTGTTTCAGGCAGCAATCCCTGGAGTGGTTCTCCTCCACCTGCCTCTTGTCTTTCTGCTGAGATGTTGGTTATCTAGCTTGTTCTTTTCATGACAATGGCAGAAGCACACAAAGGCAAGAGCCTCAACTCAAGCATATTGTAAGCATTTGCTTGCACCAAGGATGTTAACATAACATAACATAACATAACATAACATGCCAAAAACAGTCACATGACCAAATCCAGACGAGTCCAGACAAGTGCAGAAAAATACACACTCATATGGAAAGGTGGAGGTGAGGGAGAAAAGTGAATGCTTTTAAACAAGAATCTAATTTGTCATAGTCCTCTCTATTGTTTACAAATATTTACATTCCTTTCATATGCAAAATACACTCATTCCCCCCCTATCTCAAGTTCTCCTCAAAATCTCATCCACTGATAACAAGGCTCAAATCCAGCATCTCATGACCTTCTTCAAGTCTAGAGGTGCTCCTCTTGATTCAGACATCTGTGATCTAAATAGATTATTTCCCTTATCTTATGTAAAATACAATAACGGTACAAGGACAGGATAACCATAATACACATGCCCATTTGAAAAAGAGAAAAATGAGAGGCACATGGCAATTCTGAAAGCCCTCTGAGGGAAGAATATGTTCCCTGATTTGTCCCAGCTTCTGATCCCTGCAAGTCGCTGCTTAGGGGTCATTATTGCCAAAGCCCTCTGGGGGTGAGGTAAAGATCCTTCCTTTACATTCTCGTCCTTAACTCTCTGACAGGGACATTGGCAAATGCACCACTCTTGAATTCTGCATAGCTTTTTCAGCATGTTTCCTGCCTACAGAATGTGAAGAGGTCATTTTTCTATCATGAATAGTCTCAGTCCCATTTAGTCCAGGCTGGCTGGGTCTGTTGCCAATATAATTTTCTCCAAGACTTTAGGGAGAAGGGAAGATTCCATGTATTTGATTCTATTCAAGGCCATTTGTCAAAAACCACATCCATCATCCTTTTTCAGACACATCTCTTTTTCTAGATTCAATTACGTGTATGTGCTTCAGGGCCATCAGTTTCTGCGGAGCACACTTAAATGCAAGACAACAATAATCACTTATTTCACAATCACAGTTTACAAGTCATTTGGGACATGTGCTTCAGTGTGTTGATTCACATTATGGGGTAGTTGAGGTGGCTCTGCTCCATGGGTCTTTTATTCTCCTCCTGGAACCAGTAGGCTATCCAGAGGTTATGTTTTGCTCTTGGCAATGGAAGAAATGCAAGAATGTCCTCCAAGTGCACCCTGTACATAAATGAAAAAGTGGGAGAGGGCCCTGGCTGGTATGGTTGAGTGTCATCCCATGCACCCCAGTTCCTGGGTTTCGGGCCAGTATGGGGTATGCAGAAGGCTGTTAATGGATATTTCCCTCTCACATCAATGTTTCTCTCTCTAAAAATCAATAAAAATTCTTTTTTAAAAAAAGTGGAAAAGACACACAGATACTTAACCTTCTTGGTCCAGATATGACACATCACTTTAGTTCCCATTTCACTTTACCAAAACCAGTGATATGGCCTCACATAGCTGCAAAGGGGCTCAGAAATGCACGCCCTGGCTAAGAAGCTGCTTCCCAACAACAAGTCTACCTGTGGAAGGAGACCTCAAATCTTTGTTGCTCAGCTAGCCTTTTCTAGTGCAATGGAGAAATGTTTCACTATGTATGTAGCTGTGTGTAGAAGAAAATGTAATAAAATATATACAGTATGATCTATAGAGAGAGCTTGACATAGAAGAAGATGTAGATATATATGTATACCTAGATCTAAATGAACAGAGAAAAATCTGGAATTATATATTGACAATGGATATAAATGCATGGTGAAGCTACTGATAGTTTTATCTTTTCACTTATATACAAATGTAAAATATTTATACTTCTCAAAATAAATGTAATTTTTATAATGAGAAAATACAGGGTGGGGCAAAAGTAGATTTACAACTGTGAGTACATGAAAATTTATTATTATTAATTAACTAGGGGCCTGGTGCACAAAAATTTGTGCACTCGGGGGGTGGGGGTCCCTCAGCCCAGCCTGTGCCCCCTTGCAGTCTGGGATACCTCGGGGGAGATGTCCACCTGCTGGCATGCCTGGCCAGCCTGGGTGAGGGGCTGAAGGCCATTTTCAAGCTGTCTACAGCCCCTTCAGGGTTTGTGCACTGGGAGGTGGGAGGGCTGGTGAGTGCAGGCCTGGACGTTTCCCACCAGAGGGCCCATGATCACACAAGCCTGGTGGGACCCCACCACTGAGGGGACACACCTGGCGCAGAGCTGGGTGGCAAGCCAGGGACGAACACTGGTGCAGGATCCCTCGGTGGGGCCTTGCTGCTGAGCAGACACACCCGGGTGGAGCTGGGCAGTGGACTGGCTTCGGATTCTCCGCACTGTGCAGCAAACACTCCCGCATGCCCTGTGGAGGCCCCCGGGGGGTGGACAAAGGCAGTGGACCCTGGAAGGGTGCTCCAACATGCCCCCGAGGAGGCCCCTGGGGCAGAGCCAGGCAGCTGACCCAGGATGGGCACTCCTGGATGCCCCAAGGAGGCCCCCGGGGAGCAAAGCCAGGCAGTAGACCCAGGATGGCTGCTCCTGCAAGCCCCGTGGAGGACCTGCTCTCCCGCACACCTGGTGGAGGCCCCCGGGGGGCGGAGCCAGGCAGTGGACCCAGGATGGGCGCTCCTGGATCCCCCGAGGAGGCCCCAGGCCAGGACCCCCTCCCCCCCCACACACTGAGCTGACATACCTGGCAGAGCTATGCCGGCCACGGAGGCTCCCAGTGCAGAGTCGCCCTCCATCTTGGCTGGGTTAATTTGCATACAGCTGCTCTGATTGGCTGGTGGGCGTGGCCGTGAGCAGAGGCTCAGCCAGCTTAGGCAGGCAGTTGTAACAGAAGCCTCTGGTTTGCTCTAGCTCCATGGCTGCCGGCCTCCATCTTGGCTGGGCTAATTTGCATGCAGCCGCTCTGGTTGGCTGGGAGGTGTGGCTTGGCTGGTGGGCGTGGCTTAGGTGTCTCAGGTAATGGTCAATTTGCATATTACTCTTTTATTATATTAGATTACTGTATTATTTTCCATACAAACAACTTATTTCTTCTTCTTGTCTCATCATTATGGCTAGCATTTCCAGTACTATATCGAACAGGCATAGTGAAAGTAAGCATACCTGTCTTGTTCCCATTCTCAGGAGAAATGAATTTAGTTTTTGCTCCCATTCTCAGGGGAAATGAATTTAGTTTTTGCCCATCGAGTATGATGTTGGTTGTAGGTTTGTCATATAAGGCTTTTATTATGTTGAGATATGATCCCTCTATTCCCACTTTGCTCAGAGTTTTTATCAAGAAAGGATATTGGATTTTGTCAAATGCTATTTTTTCTGCATCGATTGATATGATTATATGATTTTTGTCTCTCAGTTTGTTTATGTGATGTATCACATTTATTTATTTGTGGATATTGTACTATCCTTGCATCCCCGGAATAAATCCCATTTGGTCACGGTGTATGATCTTTCTAATGTAATGCTGGATCTGATTTGCTAGAATTTTGTTGAGGTTTTTAGCATCTATGTTCATCAAGGATATTGTCCTGTAGTTCTCTTTTTATGTGTGTGTGTGTGGTGTCTTTATCTGATTTTGGAATTAGGATAATGCTGGCTTTACAGAAAGAGCTTGAAAGTGTTGCTTCCTCTTGAATTTTTTGGGATAGTCTGAGGAGAATAAGTTTTAATTCTTTTTAAAATATATTTTATTGATTTTCCACAGAGAGGAAGGGAGAGGGATAGAAAGTTAGAAACACTGATGAGAGAGAAACATTGATCAGCCGCCTCCTGCACACCTCCCACTGGGGATGTGCCCACAACTAAAGTACATGCCCTTGGCCAGAATTGAACCTGGGACCCTTCAGTCCACAGGCCGATACTCTATTCACTGAGCCAAACCAGTTAGGGCTTAGTTCTTCTTTAAATGATTGGTAGAACTCCCTTCTAAAGCTGGTCAGACCAGGGCTTTTGTTTGCTGGAAGATTTTTCATCACTGCTTCAATTTCTTTGGTATTTATCAGCCTATTCAAGTTTTTTGATTCTTCCTGATTGAGTTTTGGGAGCTTGTATTTTTATAAGAATATGTCCATTTCATCTAGGTTGTCCATTTTGTTGGAATAGAGTTGTTCATAGTATTTTTTCAAATCTCTGTATTTCTGTGGGATTTCTACTTCACCTCTTTCCTTTCTGATTTTCTTTATTTGGATCCTCTCTCTTTGCTTCTTGGTGAGCCTGGCCATAGGTTCATCAATCTTGTTTATCTTTTCAAAGAACCAGCTCTTCTTATTGTTGATCTTCTGTATTTTTTTTCTCTGTCATTTATTTCTGCTCTGATCTTTATTATCTCCTTCCTTCTGCTTATGCTAGGCTTTTCTTGTTGCTCTCTTTCTAATTCTTTGAGTTATAGGGTTAGATAATTTATTACCATTTTTTTCTTGTATTTTGAGGTAGGCCTGTAGGGCTATGAACTTCCCTCTCAAGATTGCTTTCACTGTGTCCCATAGATTTTGGATTATTGTGTTCTCATTGTCGTTTGTTGTCATGATGCTTTTTATTTCTGCTTTGATCTCTCTAGTAACCCAGTCATTGTTTAATAGCATGCTATTTAGCCTCCAGGAGTTTGATTTTTTTGTCATTTTTTTATTGCAGTTGATTTCTAATTTTATGCCATTGTGATCTGAGAATATGCTTGATATGATTTCTATCTTCTTGAATTTGAAGAGACTTTGCCTGTGTCCCAGTGGTCTAATTTGAAAATGACCTATGTGTACTTGAAAAGAATGTATATTCTGTGGCTTTGGGGTGAAATGTTCTGAAGATGTCAATTAATTCCATCTGAACTAGTGAGTCATTTAGGATTGATGTTTCCTTGCTGATTTTTGTTTAGAGGATTTATCCAGTGGTGTTAGTGGGGTATTAAAGTCCCTTACTATGACTGTATTACTGTCAATCTCTCCCTTGATATCCTCCTGAAGTTTCTTATGTATTTGGGCCCTCCTGTTTTGGGTGCATATATGTTTACCAGAGTTATATCTTCTTGAATTGCTACCTTTAGTATTATGAAATGGCCTTCCATATCTCTTTTATGGCCTTCACTTTGAAGTCTAATTTGTTATATATAAGTATTGCTACCCCAGCTTTTTTTTTTCATTTCCACTCACCTAAAAAACCTTTTTCCATCCCTTCACCATCAGTCTGTGTGAGTCCTTGTGAGTCCTTTGTTCTGAGGTGGGTCTCCTGTAGACAGCAGATATATGGGTAATGTTTTCTTATCTACCCACCTATCCTATGTCTTTTTATTGGGGCACTTAATCCATTTACATTTGAAGTTATTATTGATAGTCACTGTTTGTCGCCATTTTTATTCTTTATGCCTGTATTCCTTCTTCCCTTTCTATTTCTTCCTTTTACAGCAGTCCCTTTAGCGTTTCTTGCATTTCTGGTTTGGTGGTAATAAACTCCCTTAGTCCTTTTTTGTCTGTGAAGCTCCTGATTTCACCTTCTACTTTGATTGATAGCCTTACTGGGTATAGTATTTTTGGATTCAGACCCTTGCTTTGCATGACTTTGTATATTTCATTCCATTCCCATCTTGCCTGATGTGTTTCTGTTGAGAAATCAGTCAGAAAAAAAAGAAAAGAAAAAAATCAGTTGATAGTCTGATGGAAGATCCCTTGTAGATAACTTTCTGTCTCTCTCTGGCAGCTTTTAAGATTCTTATTTTGTTGGTGTGTTTGCCAATTTAATTATAAAGTGTCTTCTTTTGGGGTTCATCTTGTTTGGGACTCTATGAGTTTCTTGGACTTGTGTGAGTTTTTTCTTCTTCCCAATATCAGGGAAGTTTTCTGTTATTATTTCTTCAGACAGGTTTTCTAGTCCTTGCTCAGTTTCCTCTCCTTCTGGCACCCCTATTATGCAGATATTGTTTCACTTCCTGTTGTCCCAAAGTTCCCTTAGGCTCTCCTCCTGTTTTTTAAGGTGTGTTTTTTTCCAATTGCTGCACTGCTTGGGTATTTTTTCCTACCTTGTCTTCTAGCTCACTGATGTGGTCCTCAGCTTCTTCTAGTCTACTGTTGATGCTTCCTATTGTGTTCTTTATTGCAGCAATGTCATTTTCCATTTCTTCTTGATTCTTCATTTCTCTTGGTTTTTACACATATTGTTGAATTTGTCTTCCATCCTTTTCAGTGTCCTTATGACCACTGCTCTGAACTCTTTCTCTGACTTATTGCTTGCCTCCCTTTCATTTACTTCCTTTTCCAGTGATTCCTCCTTTTCTTTTGCGTGAGGGCTGTCTCTTTGTCTCTCCATGTTCACTCCTCTCAGGGTGTCTTGTCATGTAGTTCTCTCTCTCCTGTGTTGACTTAAAGGCACAAAATACAACATAGCAAGACACAACACACAGAGCACCAAACACAAATGTATTCATAATACCAATGAATAACCCCAAATAAAGGTGACCACCAGAGAAAAGAGAATTAGGGGATAGAAAAGAGTGCAAAAATGATGTTGAGAAAAGGAAAAAATGTAAGAGAGAAAAGAAAGAGAAGAAAAAGAAGGGGGAAAAATATATGTATATGGGGAGAAAACTCCAAAAAACCAACAGGTAATCCAAAAAATGCAAACAACAAACACCCAGATGAATCTGAGGAGGCAGAGCTCTCTCTAGGCAATCTCTGACCTTTCCATCCACAGATTACCTCACCAGCAGTGTTTAATTCACCAAATTCTGGGTGGATGTTGTTTGATTCAGCTGTTCCTTCTATCTGCTCTGTGAGAAGGCGCAGGGCCCCTCGGCAGATTTGGCACCAAAATGTCTCCACCTGAACAAACTTTTTAGGTATCCGTGGCCAGGGAGGCTGGAGTCTAGGTGTGCACGGGTTTTGCAGCTGAGATAGCTGGTCCCTGAGCAATATGGCTGTAGAGTCTCAGGAAGTATCCGAGGTCTCCCTGGATGAAGGTAAGGCTGGGCTTCCGATTACAGCCGCTCTCCCCTTCAAGATGGTGTGGTCTGTGTGGCAGAGCCGGTGATTCCAGGAGAGATTTCAGCAGTAGTAGAGGCTGCCTGGACAGGGGAGCCTGGCCTGCCAGTCCCCAACAGTCCTGTGTGATTTAGCTGTTCCTCACTCACAAATACAGACATTCCTCACCCGTTCATGCACTTTCCTTTTGCTTTCTCACTCACTCACTATCTTGCAGTTTGCTGTCCTTCTATCATTCTCTTTTACTAGTAACTTTTTCCTTAAAAAGGCTTTATTCCCCAAAAATACTCATTTTTAATTTCTGCCACCTCTTTGGGAAAGGCAATCATGCTTTGACTTTTGGTCTGTCACTGACCTTGGTCATTCTTTGAAGAATGCTCACAAGACTCTACATTACTCTGGATATTGAGAATTGAGGGCATTACCATTCTGCACACAGAAAGGGCAGGGATAAAAGGCTTCTTTCCTATCATTTTAGAAGGAACTATTTCAGGAGGCCTTGATGACAAGTTCTATGTCAGCAGATATGTTCTCAAGAGACAAAAGAGCTCAAAGGACATGGTAATTAATGTTCTAATCTTTCACCTGTTGGTCTCCATTCTGAATAGATTCATACTGACAAATGTTCACTATCAAATTATATTTGGTATTTTTTAAATGCAAGAAGAAATAAGAAATCCACATTTATAGTTAAAGGCTTCAATGATCCTTAATGATTAAAGAATTAGCAAACACAAAATGAGTAGTGATATAGCTGACATCATACTTAATAGTGAAAGACTGCATGCTTTTCCCTCCAAATTGGGAAAAAGGCCAGCATGTCCACTTCACCACTCCTACTTAACATCACACTAGAGGTCCCAGTCACAGCAATAGAGAAGGAAAAGATATAAAAGGCATATAAGATTAGAAAAAAAAAGAAATAAAACTCTCTATTTGCAGAAAACATGATTGTCTACATAGACAATCCCAAAGGAACCACAAAAAAAGAAGCTACTAGAACTAATAAATGAGTTAGTTTAGCAAGGACATAAGATACACATTCAATATACAAAAATCAATCAAATTTCTATATACTGCCAATGAACAATAAGAAATTATAATAAATAAATAAATTGGAAAAATAAACAGAATCTGTTCCCAACTGATCACTCTACTAGTTAAAGTAAGAAGCTAAAATAGTACTTAATATCCTATATAATAAAAGGCTAATATGCAAATCAACCAAGCAGCAGAACGACTCACTATGACACGCACTGGCCACCAGGGAACAGATGCTCAATGCAGGAGCTGCCCCTGGTGGTCAATGCGCTCCCACAGAGGGGAATGCCACTCAGCCAGAAGCGCTGAGCCAGGCTCACTGCTGGCAAGTGCAGCAGTGGTGGCAGGAGCCTCTCCCATGGGGAGTGGGCCTAAGCCATCAGTTGGACATCCACCTGATCCCTGGGCGAGGGCTCCTGGACTAGGAGAGGGCACAGGCCAGGCTGAGGACCTCCCCCCACAAGTGCACGAATTTCGTGTACTGGGCCTCTAGTTTTAATATAAAGACAAAAAAATCTTAGTTTTAATAGTTTGGAAAAAATTAGCTTCTTCATGCATGATGAATTAAGTTAGATTATTTGTGTTATTTTAGAAATATCAAATAAACTATTTCCTCCCATTAAAAATTTTTTTTTCAAATTAAATTTCTATATGAACTAAGGAAACATAAGGTATATTTTGATATTCATTGTATCATGATCAATGGTACTGGTATTGACAAATATTGTTTATATCATATCTTTCTTTTCTACATTTGAAATACTTTAGGAACAAAATGTTGAATGTACATTTTGAATTGTATTTAAAGTTGTCTTGGCTCTAAAAAAAAAAAAAATCCACTGCTTTGTTGCCTACTGGATTGCAGACAACTTTTTAGCAGTTAGGCCAAACCTGCCCCTCGCATGCCCATGGCAGACATCACTAATCACAGTGTCTTGGTCCTTCAGCCTGATTAGGCTTAGAATCTTTCTCAGCACAGGCACCACCTGGCAGCCACTACCAATCAGAGTTCACATGCAAGTTGAAACATATTTAATGTACTAGAGTTACAACACTAAATCCAAATTTCTTTGGGAATTAAGCCTTCATAATTGAACACACGCAGGTGGTCCATCTGTCCAGTAAAATTTTCTTTGGTCTTTTCTTTTTCTTTGCCAAATCTGCTCTTTCTTCTAGGCCCCACTCAGTATCTACCTCAACCTTGAAGCTTTCCCTCCAACACTTGGTTCTACAATGAATATCCACTTTTGTGAGTTACTATTCCACACATAATACCACACTTAAATACTTAATCTGTCCTACTTTGGGGCCTTGAGTTATGGCTTTAACTTCCAAAGTGCCAAGTGCTCTGCCCTAAGATCATTGTACAGTCCTCCCCTCACAGAGCAGAAGGCAATGCAGGAACTCAACAGCAACCACCACAGATAATTGGTTTTATTACAATGGGAATGCCTAACAAAAAGAACCCTGCTGATTGTGTGTAAATAAAAAACTGCTGCCCTTTAATGCTCACTAAACATTAAAAACATTTTGGAATAACTTATTCATACAGTTCTAAATTGTCTATTTTTTTTCCAAGAAATTTCCCATGCATTCCGACTTTCTTCACAAACATTATTTTAATGGGTACTCTGCATCATTATATGTATACTGGAGGAGGGGGAGGGGTTGGAATGAAGGGAACCAAATGTTAATAGTGATTAGCTCTGACTGGCAAATTTACTATGACATTTGTTTTCACCTTTTTTAAAAATTTTATTTTATAAATTTCCAACAAATAGAATGTATAAGTTCTATACTTGGAAAAAGAACATTAATTTGTAAAATACTTTCACTGTCTGAGGTTGAGCTTCTTATAAGCAACAGTGTACTATAATGGATCTTTTAAAGATTATTTTGGATTCTGCAAAGTTTATATTTTTCCTTATGGTGAAAATAAAGAGAAAGATGAGATACTAGTCATTTCACTAAAAGAAATAGAGCATGTAGCACTTTAACAACACACACACTACAGTTTCTTTAAATCTAAAATTTTGATTTCTCACCCTAACCTATTTGGCTCAATGGATAGAGTGTCAGACTACAGACTGAAGGTCCAGGGTTTGATTCCAGTCAAGGCATATATCTCAGTTGCAGGCTCATTCTCCAGCCCTGATCAGGCCATGTATGAGGCAACCAATCAATGTATCTCTGTCATGTCGATGTTTCTCTCTCTCTCTCTCTCCCTCTCCCTTCCACTCTCTATAAAAATCAATGGAAAAATATCTTCGGGTGAGGATTAACAACACAAAATAATAAAATAAAATTGAGGTTTCTCTGTGGGACATTTACAAATCAAGTATTTTTTAAACCCTCTTTTAATAAAGTATACATGTTGTCTCTTTCCATTTTATAATTTGTCTTTCATTTTACAAATGTCTCATTACTTTTCCTCTGCATACTCTTTGATGGCAGAAAAATATTACAAATTGGTTTACTTAGTCAATATATGGTATTACAATACTTTCATATTCTCAGAAGTTACAAAAGCAGATATATTTTCCAGTTTTTAATAACATCATGAAGAAGTTGAAAGAGAGAAAGAGAAATACAGAGATGGATAAATATATCTCCTACACCACTTGGCAAGTTTCAACAAATGAATCTAAAGAAAATGAACATAATTAATTTTTATCTTGGAAATATATAAAAGAAACATTCATAGAGCTTACTCTTTTTGTTCTATAAAGCTCAGAAACGATTATTCAAATAGCAGTGTACAAACTCTAATTTTTAAAAAGCTATCTGTGGTATCGTAGAGTAGCTTTATAATTTAGGTCATTCATATTTTGAGTTAATTTTACTAATATAGAAGCTTTAACAAATAATGACCTGACTTTTAAACAATTACAGAAGTCAAACAAGCAAAAAGAGCTTAATTTTATTTTACTACATTGACTTCATCCCTTTCACATCAGTGATTCTCAACCTTTTTCATTTCATGGCACACATAAACTAATTACTAAAATTCTGTGGCACACTAAAAACTATATTTTTTGTTGATCTGAACAAAAAATAGGTATAATTTTTAATGATTCACCAAAAAGCACACAATAATAATAGTAACTATCTACCCTTTGTGGTCCAAAGTGATTTTTTAAAAAAATCAGATACCTATACCTGTGTATAAGGATTTCTGGTACCAAAAATTAACCAATCAGATACAACCTTATTATGCGATGTGACCAGTAAGACCCAACTCTATTATATGACCTATATACCGTATTTATGGATCAAGACAGGGCATTCACACAGGGTGGTTAATGTTGTGTTGGCTACTGTCGTTTTTCTTTATTTGACAATCTAAGGGAAGATAGTTCAGTGTCCCTGACTAAACTGTCATGTATTGCATGTTTAAAAAATTCTCGTGGCGCACGGATTGCAAATTGCTGCTTTGTCTACATGTAAGTCTAAGACTCCCAAGAATGAAGGTCAAGTAAAGGAACATTGATCTCATTTGCCCAAAGGACTCTTCCTGGTTCTGTCTCTGATTTCCTATTCCACAACTGAGTTTATAATTTAGTGTCTAACTTCTCTGTGAACAGCAGAGCCTGCAGCTCTTTGAGTGACCCAGCAATCCCCTAGAGGCATTGTTTACAATGATTTTTTATTTAAATGCTGTCACTGCAGGGAGCTTTCTTCTCTAGCACACTGAACTTTTGACAGTCCATATGGCCTTAACGAATTTCCCAGGTGCGGAACATCATCCAACCTGTATTTTTGGCAGCCTGCAGAGGTTCTTAAGCCTGCCTTTGTCATTCTCCCTAATGCTGCTTAAGATGCTTTTGAAAGGGGAAACTTTGAAGTGGTTGGCAGAAACAATCACGTTTTAAAGGCTTATTTATCAGTACAAAAGTATTGTCAAGAAGAATGCACTTCTGAGAGAGGGAACAAAAGCTGTTCACTTAATATCTATGGAGAATTATTACTGGAATATGTCTTTGAGATGTTATTCTTTGTATTTGTAGACTGTGAGCACAAGTTTGCTCTCCTTATTCCACTACAAAAAAGTAGTGCACAATATCTTCTTCACCTAGTTTATAAATCTGGGTAAGTTTAGGGTGGGCACCAAATCGGCCCAATTGTCAACCTTGTTATTTGGATTTTAAATTAATGGTAGAATATCAGCATATGTTTATTGGCTAGCGGAACTGAAATAATGGCTCATCCGTTAATGACATAGATGGGAAAATAATATTAGACTGCCTAGATAGGAAGAAAGTATTTTAAAATCTTCAAACTAGATTTAAAAGTTCATGTGTATATCTTTTTTTAATCAATTTATTAAGCATCTATTCTACATATATTGCCCACTGAAATCCAAGAGATGGGCATTATGAATACCTCCATGTTATACAATAAATGACTAGAACCCAGTTCTCTCTAGCTCTATAACCAGGCACTTAGGTTATTTTTGCCCAATTTGAAAAATATCATTGTTACCGTGCACATTTTTGGCATTTTTAAACATGTTGGCCCGGAAATAAACTCCTTCTCATTCTTTGGGTCACAACAGTATAAGTCAATCTTTGTGGGAGACAGAGTTCCACTTCCCACTGCCAATGCCTAGATGGGTGTTACTTGTGCTCCCAGACTCCCAGCAGCTGGGGTGCAGACTCTTGTGCTCAGCTCAACAGGTCTGATGTCTTAACCTAACGTTTTAAGTCTAGCATGAGGACTCAAAGACGGAGAAACCATTTAAATCTTATGTCCAGCTCTGGCAGCATCCAGTACCTGGTTTCCAGGGATGATATTGGCAACAGAATCAAGACTGCATCTGGGGTGATGTCACCAGTGGCACTGCCATAAGCAGATCCTTCCACGCTGTGGTCTGCCTGTGTCTGTGGCTGCATTGTCTTTAGTGTAGTTCTGTGTCTGGTTCTCCAAACTTTTCATCAATTCTATGATGTCTAGCCAGCAAGTATCTTGTTAACATAATGGATCTCTGTATCTTATATACTTTCAGATTATCAGAGCTGAAGGATGACTATCTACTTACTCCTATTCCACATTATTTCTCTGCTCCCTCACTTTTTATCAACAGTGATCATAGCATTATCAATTATCTCTCCAAATCCATTCTTCTCTTTTTCCTTTCATCATCAAATCTCTGATTTCAGCTAGACACATGGCCATTCAACAAAAGACTACATTTCCCAAAGTTTATTGTAGCAAAGTTGGTTCATGTAACTAAGTTTTGGTTTACAGCATGTGAGTGGGAATGATTAGAAAAGATTGGTACAAACTTTTCCTGGTAGTAAAGGAAAGAGGCATTCCTTCCACTTCATCTTCTCTCCTTACTGTGGACTAGAAGGCAGGCACGACGTGAGAGCTGAAGCACTATTTTAGGTGTGAGATGGAAACCACAAGTTAAGAATGACAGAGCAGCCAGGTCAGTGTGGCTCAGTGGATTAAGCACTGTCCCTTGCACCAAGAGGTCACTGGTTCAATTCCCGGTCAGGGCCCATGCCTACGTGGTGGATTCAATCCCATGTTGTGGCGGGGCGGGGAGGGGATGTAGGAGGCAGCTGATCGATGATTCTCTCTCATTGATGTTTCTATCTTTCTCTCCCTCTTCCTTCCTCTATCAAAAAAAAAAAAAAAAAAAGAATGGCAGAGCAACAGTGTAGGAGTGTGAACCCTGGATGCTGTACAGCCTGTAGCCTGGGATCATTACTTGTAGAATAAATGAAATCTATCGTTTTAAGCCATTGTTATTTTGGACTTGGTTGCAGCACCAAACCTGCATTCTACCTAACGTTGCCATTGACATGTTTGACTACATTACACAACTCTTGGGAGTCATCCTTAACCTTGAGTTCTGTTGCACTTTCTCATGAGAAAAGCATCATTGCTTCATGCGCCTCCCTCTTGAGCTTTCTGAAAGTCAATCACTTCGTTAGCCAAATATAACAGCTACCCAGCAGTAACAGAAATGAGAAGAAAGAGCAAGGGGGTTGCTTAGCCTCTTGGGCTGCCAGGGCCGACATGGAAGCTCCAGGTTGCGTGAGGAGACACAGCACATTCTCATGAGCATGGAAAGGTCAGGCCACAGGTTTATGCGCTGCTTGGCAAGTGGCACGAGGCCTTTCAGTGGTGCTGAACTAATGCTGTCGTGCTGGTTTTCATTCTGAGGCTCGTGCCACACGACCTGACGGGAAGAACAAATAAAAGGAAACAGCTGTGTTGCGGTTTATGCTGCTCACATTTGTTACTGACAAAATTGCAGTGGAGGTTATTTTTTTTATTAATCACGCTGAATGAATGTTCCAAAAGTAAGTCTCTCTTTTTCCAATTAAACATAATCTCTATCCATAAATTAACATTAAAGAAGTCAAATGCAATGCAGTTATGAAGATCTTCCTTTCTTTTCTCAGCTCACAGTGGACCATTCCCACAGGCATAAGATGAAAGGACAGGGAAACCAGCGGTCTTGCTAAACATTTTGGTATGCGGAGACCATGACGGCACTGATGCTATGGGACTGTGATCACATTCACATCCGAATAAAACCTGCTGACTACAATAAATTACTGTGCGTGTTAGAGCCTTGATTGAACCCAACGTGCTTCATAATGGGCCTTTCACTGTGCCTGAGCTTCTTTCTTTGGGGTGAAAAGGAAACCTTGAAATCTTTTCCCATTTGTAGTTCATATTCTATGGCTGGGGGTGGTGGGGGAAAGTTCTATTTCTGCATTGTTACAAGAATGTAAAATTTTACTGCTTCCAGGAAGTAGGGTCAAGTCATTAGTAATTATAAGCATTAAAATGACTATCACTGTTCATTTTTGTTTCCACTCAAAATATCAGAAAAAATTTAAGTATAGTTGAAATGGTAAAAAAAAAATGAAAGCCAAGCACATATGACATATGATAGAGATATCATCTTGTACCATATCACTTTCCTTCCATATGTATTAGAAACCCATGTGATTTGATAACTGTCTCCCTCTGTTCGGATAATCATAAGGACAAGTATCTCTTAATAGCATGAAGATGACCAGCTAAGAGCTCAACTGCCAAAGACGATTGCTTTAAAGTCCTTGTAATATCAGCCTAAGGCAGCCTAAGAGATGAGCAAAGAGATTAATCACAGGCCTTTGAACACGGGTAAGCAAAACCACAGCCAAATGGATAATGCTTCACAAAGAACGTGTAATCTTTGGATGCTGGAGTTCCTTCTACCACATATATTCCATAATGGCTAAAGATTCCGTTACCACTAAATACCCACTAAGCTCTAAGCCACGAGGAGCAATAAAATTCTGCCTATACAATGAAAGTACAGCCAGTGAACTCAGTTGTTTCAACAAATATTTAAGGGTACTTTCTATATGTCAAGTGACAAAGAAGGGAAGCAAGGAAAAAGCATGTTTACCAAGGATAGATCAGGATAGAGCGATGAAGAAAACACAGCTCAGGAAAGATCAACCAAAGGACTTGTGCGCATGTGTATAAGCCTAACAATGGATACAGACATCAGGGGGGTGAGGGCATGACTGGGGGGGTGGGAGGGCAATGGGGGGATAAGGACACATATGTAATACCTTAATCAATAAAGAAAAAAATCACACACACACACACACACACACACACACACACGAAAGAAAACTCCTAAAGTCTACATGCTTATAATCTTGTGGTGACTACAGACCCTAAAACAGATCATTTCAGTGTGTAAAGAGCACAGTGGCCAGCATGGACAGGTAGTCAAAGAGCCCGGGTTCAAATTCTAACTCCACTGTGTACTTACATGTTCCATAATTTCCCAATGCCTCAATTTCCTCATCTATAAAATGGGCTGATGCCTTAAAAGGGCTATTGTAAGGATTAAATGAGAAAATATATTTAAATCACTTAGAAGAAATCCTGGTTAGAGTAAATACTTAATAACTGTGAGCTCTGGTGATTTTTTAAAATTGCAGAGTTCTTTGGAAAAACAAAAGTGAAAAACTTGGCCACACATGATGTTATAGGTACAACTCCTGGGAAGAAGATGCCAGACAAAGAAGAAGGATGTGAACTCACATGATAAGTACCTCTTGGCATTTCCAACATGAAAATTCAGAGGAACTTCCTCAAAAGTTCAACCTTACCATTTGCTGTTCTAAATATTGAAATCTGGTTGGAAAACTTAGCATTTACCTGGGTATTCTGGCACCACAAAGACAGCAGAACTAGGGGCAAATTCAAATCGTGTGGACCCCATCCACACAATGGAAATCCAGTAAAGCATTTTATGCAAGTAAGTTGCATGTTCTAATTTGCTTTCTTAATTGATTGCACTTCCTCTGTGAGGATAATGGATTGTAGTGGAGTAGGTAGAAGCAGAGGCTCCACTCAGAAGACTACTGTGGAGGTTTAGGCAAAAGAACTTAAACGAACAGCAGGAACTATAGACCTGGAATGAAGAGGGTGGATTCAAATAATATTTTAGATGTAAAAACCTTTATATTTGCTGTTTGATTCGTTGTATGAAGTAAGGAAGAAGGAGTTATTGAATATGAATCCCAGGTTTTATTTTTGATAAACTGAAGGTATGGTCCACTTATTTGAACAACAGAGAAGGAAGAATAGATTTCAAGAGGGACATGATGAGTTCAGTTTTAAACAGGATAATTTGAGATGCCTTATACATCCAAATAGAGATGTCAAGTGATTTCAAGAGAAGTGTGAAATAGAGTCTTAAACATGCACATGATATAGGCGGGTCCTCAGAGTAAGATGATATTGGCCAAGAAGTTAAAAGGAGAGGGTCCTAGGAGACAGCCAGCCATAAAGAGCTTTAGCATTTAAAGGTTAAGGAGAAAAGGAGAAATCTCCAAAGAAAAAATGAAAAGTTGCCAAAGGTGATAAGAAAATGAGAGAATTTTAGTTTCATAGAAGCCAAGGAAAAAGCATGCTTATTAAGGAGTAGATAAAACATGCCAAAAAACAGGACTCTCAGGTAAGGTGGGAACTGAATATCATCCTTTAAAGTTTTTATGTCTTCAGTGATCTTGACAAGAGCCAATCAGTGAACTGCTGTGAGTGGAAGTAAATAATGCTGAAATGAAGAGTCTATGGGAGCTGAGGAAGTCTAGCCTTGAAGTGGAGAAGCCTGCTGGGGCAACAGCTGGAAGATCTTAGAGGACCCCAGGAGGACTAGATGGTTTCTTTTTTAAGACAGATAAGACTATAGAGTCTGTTAAAATGTATGAGATCCACCGGTGTGTGGCAAATGCTGTAAGCCTTTCAAGACATAGCTCATCTATCCCTGAGTCTGAGGAATCTCTCCTGATCCTCTAAAGTTAGGTGATGTTCCCATAGAAAAATGTCTGCAGACCTCTCTGAAACCATTTTTCATGCTGTAATTATTGGTTAACTTGCTGTTTTGTTCAGTAAAGTAGAATGCATTTAAGTGCAGGGATTACTTATCCTCTACCATGCTTGCCATGCTCAATTCACTAGTCTAACAAGGTTTAGCCTATGAGTAAAACCAGTTCCATTTATTTCTTAAACACAAATATACAATTCTCCCCACTGAAAAAAAAGTCTCACCAGAGAGAAAGGCATAAAAAAGCATAAAAATAAAGGCATAAAAATATTTCTAACCTAAACGACAGCTTATTAAAATATGTTAGAACAGATAAAGCTGTACAGACAAAATAATTTCTTCTCTAATTATCCTGTAAGCACCATATCTTATGTATTCTTGTATCGTTCACTGAATCCAGTAAGGTTCTGAATGTAAACTAGGGAGTTCAATAAATATTTATTGACTGATCTTTCTTTCACCTGCATAATATTTTGCACATAGAAAGCAAACACATTTTCAATGAATATTGTGGTAAAACAGTAATTTCACTTCAATGCTAATGGAGCAACTTGTGTCACCCATCAAATTAATCAAAGTATTTATATATATAAAAGCCTAAGCGACCATCACAACTGAAACAACTGAACAGACATGAACAGGTTAGTGAGAGATGACGAAACGACTAAGCAAGCAGGCTGCGAGGGGTGACCAGCAGGGGGGCCATGAGGGACAAGGCCTGCAGGGGGGTCAGTTGGGGGCGACCAGGCCAGCAGGAGGGTTAGTGAGGGATGACCAAATGACTGAACAGCAGGCTGTGTGGGGCAACCAGGCCAGTGTGGGGGCCATGAGGGGCAACAAGGCAAGCAGGGGGGTCAATTGGAGGTGACCAGGCCAGCAGGAGGGGGTAATTGGGGGTGATCAAGCCAGCACACAGGGCAGTGAGGGGCAATCAGGCCAGCAGGAGGGGAGGAGCAGTTAGGGGTGACCAGGCAGGCAGGCAGGCAGGTGAGCAATTAGGAGCTAGTGCTCCAGGATTGCGAGAGGGATATCCGACTGCCAGTTAAACTGGCAATCAAGCATTCCCCGAGGGATCCCGGATTGGAGAGAGTACAAGCTGGTCTGAGGGGATCCCTTCCTCCTATGCACCAATTTTGTGCACCGGGCCTCCAGTGTTCACATAAAACAGCAGCTAAATGAGTTACGGTGAATAAGACCGTCTATTTTACACATAAAATAGATATATGGGTCTTCCTGTAATATGCAATCTTGTTTAGCTGTTGGTTGATTAAATTGTCAGCTTACATTTTAATTATTTAAAGTTATGGTGTTGGAAACTGTTAATAAAGTTAACTGCTCTCAGGAGCACCTCTGATGGACAGAGAAGTTGTATAAAAACAGAATCTTTTCTAGTAAGAAACATTTATAAAGCAACCAATCTCTTTGTTGTCTCTAATGAAATACAGGACATTTTCCTTCTATGCAAAGGACAATCATTTTGTTGCTGCTGCTCCTACTGCCTCAGGCACAGATGTTCTAAGAGAGCTAAAAAGTCAGAAAAAAAAACCAAAAACACTAGAACTACAATTATCTGGCATTTGATCTTCCTTGACTAGAGAAGTCTAGCAAAGGATGCCATTTCCTTTCGCCGTGCATCAGACAAGTGTCACTAAATGTACATTTCTGAGACAGAGGTCACTGATGCATCTATATCTGTGTTTGCAGAAGTTAAATAATAGTTTGTGAAGAAAAAAATGTAACAAGGCACATTTTGAGCTGTGTACCCTGCACAACACTTGGTTAAAAACATGGGCCCTCTCATTAGGAGAATAATAGTTAGGTCTGAAGCAGAGGAAACCCTCTCTCACTCATTCTGGCACATCTGGGGACCCAAAAGAAGTTGAGAATTTCACCCTTACTTCAAGCTATGAAATAAAGTGCTATTCCACCCTAGGACATTTAAAATCTATGTGACTTGTGAGAAAGATGGCTACATGAGAACATGTGTCTGCTCTCCTCCCAAAGTCCCACTGAAGTGACCAATGGAATATTCAAATTGGAAATGTTGCCTCAGCACTGGACACTGGAAGAGATCCTCATTGCTCCATACCAGAAATAAAAAGGGTGGAATGTTTCTTTGAGAATCAAAGTATCTGTATATATGAAACCCTAATATGCAAATAGACCGAATGATGGAACAACTGAACAACCAGTTGCTATGACATGTGCTGACCACCAGAAGGCATGAACAGAACATGGTGGGCGTCAGCAGCAGGCAGCAGAGCACAGAACATGGCAGGCGTTGGCCGCAGCAGGATGGTGGAGCAGGTGAGCCGGGGCTCCAGACCAAGGCAGGGTGCTGGTCGCTGTCATTGGGGCAAATGCCGCAGCCGTAGCTTACACCTGCTGCTGGCACCTGGCACTGGTCCCAATTACTCGGTGCCATCAGCAAATATGAGCAGAGGCTGCTGGCTCCAATCACCCCTCAGGGCTTTTCTATCTACAGCTGCTCCTGAGGTGCGATCGGGCCCTGCAGCTGATCGGGCCCGATCACACCCACTGCTGGCACCAGAACTACCACTCCTACCCACTGCCAGTGCCAGCCCTGCTTGCATGTGCATCTGGCACCTGGCGCTGGTCCCAATCAGTTGGTGCCATCAGTGGGTACAAATGGCAGCTGCCAGCCCCAAATGCCCCTGAGGTCTTTTCTACCTCCCTCTGCTCCTGAGGGACAATTGGGACAGCAGCCGCCACTCGCACCCACTGCTGGCACCGGCCCCAATCACTGTATGCCATCAGCGAGTGTAAGCAGGGCCAGAACCATTAGTACGTGGGAGTGGTGGAGGCGGGAGTGGAGCTGCTGGCAGAGAGGGGGCTGAGGGCCGTGCCAGGCTGGGCAGGGGTGCAGATGATGGGCTGAGACCAGCCCCTGTGCCCACCAAGCCTTGTGGCCCGCAGTTCCTTTCAAGGTGCATAAATTCATGCACTGGGCCCCTAGTTAGATAATAAATAAGAAGATACTTCAACCAACCCTTATAAACTAAAAGAAACATCCAGAGACAAGGGCAGAAAACATGACTTTGGATAAATTTCTTCATTCCTGCCTTTGCAGAGTAACAGGAAGGATCCCACAGCCAACACTGGAAGGCTCCATGGTTTGCTTATAGCACAGGTAGAACCAAAGCAGGCATGGAGTAGACATTTGGAATATGGGAGACAATCCATAGTGTGGCACAGAGAGAGTTCCGTGCCATACACCCCACAGCATCAGCTCCCTCTTTGATCTTCTCATACTGGTAATTTACTGTGACATTTTCCTTGACTTGGTTGTTTGCTTCTTCCCTACTTCCTTCTGCCTAGACTGAAAGGACCTCTGTGTGATATTTGTGGAAAACAGGAAGCACACCAATTTCTCACAGAACCCACTCAACTCCTACAAAGGTTGGCAAGCACACGCAACCTTCTGGAAATAAAAGAAAACTGAAAAACCATGAAACCTAAAAATTTGTGGGATATAAATGAAGGGAAGCACTTTTCTAAAAATTACACTTATCCGTTGACTCAACAGGCCTCATTTCAGCACTTACCACGTGCCAGCCACTATGCTAGGTTAAAAAGAGAAAACAAAACAGCCCTGACACCTCTTTCTTTTGAGGAAGAAACTGGCTGCCTCTGATAATGATATACTACCAGAATCAAGTATATCTTTAGAAAATGTCTAATCTATATATCAGAACAAAATTCACAGGACTACTGAGCTGATAGTTCAGTAAGAGGAACAAATCAAAGATTAAGAATTAATTGGAAATGAAAACTAAATAACCAAATTAAAGTAACAATATAGTTTTTTTAAAAAAAAAACAAAAAACAGAAAATAAGATCAGCAAACTATAAATTTGAGAATTTACCCTGAACTCACATAAAACTCCTAAAAAATCTAAACTATTGGAAAAATTAGGAGAGAAAAAAAGAGAGAGAACCTGGTGCTACAAGCTATGACTATTAGTAATATCAGGAAGAGAGAGAGAGAGAGAGAGAGAGAGAGAGAGAGAGAGAGAGAGAGAGAGAGAAAGAGAGAGAGAATAATCAAAGTAATTGAAAAAAATTGCTGACATAAGAAATATCTGACTTTGTGAAACTGACAAGCTAATTCTAATATTTATATGAAAATTCTAAGGACCTAAAAAGCCCCCAAAAATGTTTAAAAGGAAAAATGTTGGAGGATTACCACCACCTGATTATAATCTTCTATAAAGCTATAAGAGTTGTACTGGTATAAAGAGGCAAATACCAACGCATTGGGCCAGAAAACAGAGTCCAGAATGAACTCACCCTTATATGTTCAAAAAACTCTGACAGAAACAAAAAAAAATCAATTCAATGGAGGAAAGAAAAGTCTTCAATAAACAGAGCAGAAAAAAAATGAATATTCATGTGGAGAAAATTAATCTTGATGCTTATGTGCTGTATCATACAAAAAATTAATTCAGAACAGATTATAGGTCCAAATCTATAAACTAAAATTATAAAGCTTTATCAAAAAAAGAAGAATATTTTGAGGTAAGCAAATATACTTTAGAAAGTAGTAACCATAAAAGAGGAAATTTAAAAATTAGTCTTTATTAAAATGTAAAAACTATTAAGTAAATGAATAGGCAAACCAGACTGAGATAAAATATTCCCTATACTAATACATAACAAGGTATGTGTATCCAGAATAAATAAGAAATGCTTGTAATTAAAAATAAAAATACAAATAATACCATAAAAATGGGCAAAATACTTAGACAACTACAAATGGCCATAAGAAAGAAGTTTGTTCAGTACCATTAGACATCAGAGAAATGCAAGATAAAACCAAAAAGGTACGTTCTACATATGAGAATGGCTAAAATAAAAAATACTAACACCACCAAATGTTATTAAGGATGTGGAACAACTAGAATTTTCATATTTTTCTGATGGAATTTAAAATGGTACAACTATTTTGAAAAATAGTTTGGAAGTTCATTATAATGTTACTAGAGGCCTGGTGCACAAAATTCATGCACTGGAGGGAGGGAGAGTCCTTCAGTCTGGCCTGTGCCCTCTTGCAGTCTGGGAGCCCTCAGGGAATGTCCAACTGCCAGTTAAACTGGCTGTCAGACATCCCTCTCACAATCTGGGACTGCTGTGGGACTGCTGGCTCCTAAACGCTTGCCTGCCTGCCTGATTGCCCCTAACCACTCACCTGCCTGCCTGATCACCCCTATCCACTTGCCTACCTGCCTGGTTGCCACTAACTGCTCACCTGCTTACCTGATCACCCCTAACTGCCTCTGCCTTGGCCGCAACCCCCTCCCACTGAGGCTTTGTCTGGAAGGACAACTGGAATGATGTCCGGAAGGTCATTTGGTTGTCCAGTCTAATTAGCATATCATGTTTTTATTATTATCCATTGCCTGTGTATTTTTCTAATAAAAATAAAAATATATGTCTAAATAACGATTTGTATAAGAGTGTTCATAGAGCCCTGATTGGTTTGGCTCAGTGGATAGAGCATCAGCCTGGGGACTGAAGGGTCCCAGGTTTGATTCTGGTCAAGGGCATGTACCGTGGTTCTGGGCACATCTCCAGTAGTGGGTGTGCAGGAGGCAGCTGATTGATGTTTCTCTCTCATCGATGTTTCAAACTCTCTATCCCTCACCCTTCCATTCTATAAAAAATCAATAAATTATATATTTTTTTAAAAAAGAGTGTTCAAAGAAGTTTGGTTCATAATAGCTCCAAACTGGAAACAACTCAGATGTTCATGAACAGATTTTTGCATTTCACTCTATGTAAATTATCTACTCTATAAAAGCGAAATATTAAAATTAACTGTTTCTCCGAGACAGGGTAAGCACGCCCACCAGCCAATCAGAGCGGCTGTATGCAAATTATCCCAGCCAACATGGCAGCCGCCACTCACGGACCTGAGTAAACAGCTGTTTCCATTGCAGCAGGAGCGAAAGTGAAGCTGCGCCCTCTCAGCTCAGCTCCGATTAAACTGCCTCTAGCGAAACACAGATTTGAAACATTTGAAACAATGTAACAATCATAGAATCCTCGGGAGCTGAAGGAAAGAGCAGCCTGGGCCTAACCAGTAAAAGTAACAATTGTTTCATTATAGACGCTGCGAGGTGAAGCAGAGGAGGCTTCGTTAGTAGTTAGAAGGCCGCCTTAAAGGAACAGTGTATCAATTATAGAAGATAACCCCAGCCCTTCAAGGAACAGTATCAATTATAGGAGATAAACTCCAGAAACCTGCGTCCAGCCAGCCTTGCTGGGACGTTGGGTCAATGGGAGCTGTGGGCAGCCTTAAAGCCCCTCACCCAGGCTGGTCAGGCACGCCAGCAGGTGGGCATCCCCAAGGGGTCCCAGACTGTGAGAGGGCACAGGCTGGGCTGAGGGACCTCCCAGTGCACAGAGCGGCTGCAGGGTGGGACAGCGCAGGACCCAGGACCCGTGAGTGGGAAAGAGGCGGCAGGGTTGGAGGGCACCGCAAAGTGGGTAAGAGGCAGCAGGGGGTCGGTGGCCTGCTTGGTGGGCTTCCCAGGCCCTTTGTGGGGCATCAGGGAGAGGGTAGGAGGTGGCAGGGGGTCGGTGGCCTGTTTGGCAGCTGTCCAGGCCCTTTGCGGGGCATGGGGGAGCA
>PVJC01004815.1:0-61892 GCA_004026665.1 Murina feae
GGCTGAGGGACTCCCTCCACCCCAAGTGCACAAATTTTTGTGCACCGGGCCCCTAGTAAAATAAAATAAAATAAAAAGAAGTGCTTGCTAGTATTGTTATTACTATTATTGTTATTTAGCAATGTTTTGGAAAACTCCACTGACAATTCTACTCCCCTTCCTTTTGTTTCTTCCTTATTCCTAACCTCCTTTGAGAATTACTGTTCTGGATTATTTATCCATTTCTGGACTAATACTTCACCAGCATGGAAGGTGAACCGTAGGAATGCCATTGCCTTCAACTATGCTGTATATCTCTGTTTCCCAGACCTTCCTTGCTTGTCATATTTACATTCATCATTTATTATTTAAAGTTCTGGCTTCCTTTATGTGGGTGCACAGCAATGATCTGAAACACAGGAGTAGGCGGCCTGGAGTGAAGATAGTATCTGGCCCTGCTTCTTGCTATGTGGCCTTGCTGATCATTTTTTCCAGTTGCATTTTTAAAGTTGATAGTTCTACTGTAGTTTAATTTTGGAAACAATTTACTAATCCCTCCCCCCCCTCCGTGAAAACTATGGCAAAACCAAGTTAGTACAGTAACAGTGCTTGGCACAGGTCAATTGGCCATTAGCCTTTTATTTTATTTTCTAAGATTTTTTAAATTGATTATTTTAGAGAGAGAGGAAAGAAGAGGAACAGAGTGAGAAACACTGATGTGAGAGCAGAACATCGGCCAAACTGCCTCCTGCACACCCGCTACCAGGGGTAGAGTCCTCACCCTGGTATGTCCCCTGACAGGGAATTGAACTGGCCACAGGACGACACCCAGCCAACTGAGCAACACCGGCCAGGGCTGGTCATCAACATTTTGAAAACCAGGTACTGTTTGAGATGGGCCTGATGGGCCAGGGGAGTAATTATGGCAAAGTGTGCAGAGCTCTTCCTCACGTCGGTAAAGAGAACTAACTAACCAGTTCATTCTCAATTTCAGTGCTTGAAATAAAATGAAACAGATTGACTTGTAAACAAGTTGAAATCTTTTTTATTTACCATCTTACATTTTTTTCTTTAAAAATTAATTTATGACATAAAGCAGAAAGATAAGCCACCCTACTTCCTTATTTGTATACTTGAAACAATACATAGATTTCACGTGCCGGTTTGGATTGTGGTTAATTTGAAGTTAGAGTGTAAATCCCCATGAGCACACTGATGATTTATAGTGCTGATGTGTTTTTTTCTTCTGACGTAATTTAAAATAATATTTTTAAAGTTTTGGTCTGGAAATCTCTTCCTTTTTATTTTTTTATTTCTTCCCAGTCTATATTTGAATATTTCAATTTAGCTGTGTGGACTGAGGAATGATAAGAGACAGCAGTAAGAAAGTTTGAGAGAACTCGATTAGGGCATATCATTATGTAAATAAAGGCAAAGCTAGGATTTTGATGGTTTTCCTGTGCTTCAATGACCATCAAGCCAATCTTAAATGATCTAATACTTCTGAAGGTTCCAATAAATTTAGATTTTCTAGAGATAGCAGATTGGATCATAGTAATTTAACCATCTTTTCTGCTTACTGGACTTAAATTGTGGATCAACTAGGCATCAAGTACCATATTAAACATAACTGATGTCTTTAATCAAGTTACGGATATAAATTTGATCCGTGCTATTCTGTATGGATTAGGATAGGGGTTTATACATAAATGTTACTATAAGAAGATGTATCTTCAGATATGCAGAGTCATGCTGGAGATATCCATGAGGTTCCTCATTTCCACACTTAGATTGTTAGGTTAGGTTGAAACTAAATTCTAATTCCATTTTGTTTTATAGAACAATCAGCCTTTGCTTCTTCCTGACCAGTTTCCAATTATTTTGCCCTTTTCCTGTAAAATCCATGGAGCAGAGTTAAGCACTATCTTCCCTCTAATTTCATAGTATATTTGAGGGAGCTTTGCAGAGAATGGAACAAGTTGATGTAGTAGCAAGCATGAAAAAGGCTGAGTTCTTGAACCATAGTTAATTGTGCTAAATTATTTGGGGAACACGGCAGCTGTTATTATTCAAGAGTAAAGTGACACAGAAAAACAACATATATTTTTTCAAGGTAATCATTCCGATTTATTTTAAAAAGGAGAGGAGGGTTCTCGTTGATTTTATAAGAGCAACGGCAACAGTCAGCCATTTCTTTGGCTAATTCATACAATTCTTAAGTAAAATTTAAGCCTAGTTACTCTGGTAGGATTTAAAGGAATAAGACATATGTGAATAAAATGGTATTAGATCTGTATAATTCTGAATCATAAAATGAAGTTTAAGGTGGAAATATTGGTCCCTCAAATACTGGTATTCAAACTTTAAAAATCAATTAAGAGAAAAGATTAGTGGTGTTTCTTTGGCACTGAAAATGTAAAGCTAAGACCAAATTGTTCTATTTTCACAGACTTAAGATGCAAAGAGTGATTTTTAAAGACATTTACAATGGCTATTATTAAATTCTCTTCCACTGGTAAAGAATCTCCTATGAAGTACATTTAGAAGAAGTCCCTGAGTACATTCCTTAGCGAAAGCAGAATCTGTGTATAAGGTCCCTCCACAGTGCTTGTGAATTGGGTCACCAAAAGCTTAATAGTAGAAACAAGACATTTACAAAATTAAAATGCTATCTGAACACCTTATCCACTCCTGGGCAATGCCAAAAACCATTCGCTTATGCTCTTTCTATTTTGCTTTAGCCATTCAATATTGTTTTTCACTGTTTCCAGCACTTGCTCCCTCGGTTTTTCTCCTGCTCCAGCTTCTGGGTATTTTTTGAAGAAACTCTCCATCTATAAAAGAGAGGAAAATAATTAAAGAAATCATTTCAAGCACAATTATTCTTCGAGAATTTGTCTACAAAACTGGATCTGTTTGCTTCTCCCCTGGAAATTCAGGATCACGACACAACATTGAGGTTCATCTTCCGGTCCAACATTTAGATTGAGAGCCTGCCTCTCAGAACAGGCATCATCATCCATGGTCTTGGACGCCTGACAGCACGTCAGGCCACTAGAGACTCCAACACACTGGGGAGGAAGGGTAGCGTAATAGCAGCTGGCATGCCCATTCCTGCTTCTGCTGCTTTCTTTACTTTCTGTGCTTGCCTCAGGGCAGTCCTGGGAGACCTTGTCTGTGGAATGATGGCTTTGCTTGGCCTTTCATTCCAGGGAGCAGGAGCATTTTAATGTACTTCCAGTTCACTTATCAAGTGAACTGAACAAATTTAAAGAATATATATATTTTTTTATTGAGTTCAGAAAGGAAGGGAAAGGAAGAGAGAGAGAGAAGCATCAATGATGAGAGAAAATCATTGATTGACTGTCTCCTGCACGCCTCCTACTGAGGACCAAGCCTGCAACCCGGGCATGTGCCCTGACTGGGAATCGAACCCGGGACCTTTCATTCCACAGGATGGGGCTCTATCCACCAAGCCAAACCGGTTAGGGCTGAAAAAAATTATTTTTTCGTAAAAAAATCTTTGTTAAACCTGGTTCTATCCTTCCAATTTCCTCCAAAACTCTCCCCAAAGCTCAACTCTAGCATTATTTACTATTTACAAAAAAAAAGAGCTATTTTGTTTCTTAATGCAGAGAAGAATGTTAACATTCTTATATCTAAAACACAGAAAGCCCATACAATGTGTCCAACATGAATATACATTTTTTTCCCTCTGGGAACTGACATGTTTGAAACCTCAAAGCTTTGGGTTAAGTTTTGAAATTCCAAAGTGATGAATTCTGAAAGCAATCACATGTCGACCAGCTTATTCCAGGGTGACATTTGCCAGGAGAGGAGAGACACGCTGCTCAAGTGTTGTACGCAGGATGGTCTCACGCAGACACCTGAAGCTCACCTTTCTCAGGCTTCAAACTTTGTCTGTTTCTGGCTTATTTGAATTTTTTTTTTAGCTTAGAAAAAATAGGTATACATTTCATTAGATGTAGGGATTATTTCTTTATCCTTGTCTTCTCGGATCTTAATAGAGAAAATGCTGTCTCTGATTTTTAGAAAAGCTACTTTTGTCACTTCTGAGACGAGTCTGGAGGAATTGGTCCGCATACCTGCCAGAGCTGGAGTTCAGTGTTGAATGACTCTGCTATGGTGACAATCCGGCCGAGGGTTCTGTCGTTGAGTGTGAATCTGAAGAGAAATTTAGGGGAGTGAAAGGGAATATCAGTACACAGAACTCCACATTTTTTCTCCGGATGCAAACATTTGCTTTTTATTTTATAGGTTTTTGTAAAAGTAATTTTCAAAGTGAGCAAAACACTTAATTTAAAATAACTCTATTCAGGAGAAATTCTTTGTAAACTCCGCACTTTTTTTTAATATATTTTATTGATTTTTTACAGAGAGGAAGGGAGAGGGATAGAGAGTTAGAAACATCGATGAGAGAGAAACATTGATCAGCTGCCTCCTGCACACCTCCTACTGGGGATGTGCCCGCAACCAAGGTACATGCCCTTGACCAGAATCGAGCCTGGGACCTTTCAGTCCACAGGCCGACGCTCTATCCACTGAGCCAAACTGGTTAGGGCTCCGCACTTCTTTGTGTAGGTAGATCCGTATCACTCTCCCAGGAGTGGTAGACTGCTTGCTGTGTTACCCAAAACAGTTCTCCTTTCTTCTGTGCACATGAGAACCCAGCTAGAGATGACATCTCTCAGCTTCCCTCCCAGTTAGGTGTAAACAGGCGAAACAGTTGTTATCAATGGGACACGAGCAGAAGGGATATGTTCAACTCTCATCTCCTTGCTTATTAAGTGAAAGAAATTGCTTGCCTTAGAGGCTCTTGGGGTTTTTTTCCTCCAAATTTCAACCATACCGTTAGGATAAGGCCCTAGGATTCAAGGAGCAAAACCACCTAACACCTTGGAATGCTCACTTTAGGAGTCTAACCCGAATGAGGAATAAGCACTTGTATCACTCCAGCTGCTGATCTCTATGATCTGTTATAGTGGGAAAACTCTCCACCTTTACGTTAACTAATACTCTGTGCATCTTCCTGCAGTTACAGACATTTGAAAATAGGCTACTTTTAGTTTTTGCTTTGTGATACAAGCCAGCATCTCATCACAATTAATCACAGTATAAGAGGAAAAACAGCCACAAAAATGCATATAAAATGTGAACCACTGAAAAGTTGGGAAAGGATAAAATAAAATACATTAATAGATAAAGAAGTCAACTATCAGTAGGAGAAATTTTACATTAAAAATGATGACACAGCAAAAGTAGAAACCAAAAAGTTGAAAACTGATCACATTTGTTGCATACACATTTTTCAGTTTTATACTAAAAATGCCATGAAACTAAATGTCAAATTTTATTATTTAGAGCAAATATTTTCACTAAAAATTAAACCCTTTCCCTTGATCTGGCATCACTCTCAATTTCCTTCCTCTCACCTCTTCATTTATAGTCAAGATATTTCTCTAAAGTCCTTGTCTCCATCTCTTCACCACTCATTCATTTGCTTTAATTTAGATTATTCCACCATCATTCCACTGGAAACTCTTTCTAGAGTTATTATTAGATTTTATGCAAATAAATTTAATGAACATTTTTTTTTAGTCTTCAGTTTACTCAAACATTAAGTAGCATTTGACAAGGAACTGTAATGTCCTTATAACAATTTTCACTTTAACATCTCAAAAGAGAATAAAAAACATTACATATATACCCTGGCCAGGTGGCTTAGTTGGTTGGAGTATTGTCCAGTACATCAAAAGGTTGAAAAGGTTGTGGTTTCCAGTCAGGGCTCATACCCAAGTTTTGGGTTCAATTCCCGGTTGCAGCCCAAAGGCAACCCATTGATGTTTCTCACACTGATGTTTCTTTTTCTCCCCCCCCCCCCCCGCCTCAAATCAATAAAAACATATCCTTGGGTAAAGGATTTTTGTTTTTTGTTTTTAAGTATCCTATATAATAAAGAGGTAATATGCAAATTGATCATCACACCCTCGCACAAGGTGCCAGCTCCCATGTCGTCATAAGATGGCCACCACAAGATGGCCAGCAGGGAGGGCAGTGTGGGTGATCAGGAGAGCAGGGGAGGATGGTTAGGGGTAACCAGGCCAGTGAGGGAGGGCAGTTAGGGGTAACTGGGCCTGCAGGGGAGGGAGGGCAGTTAGGGGCGACCAGGCCAGTGGGGGAGGGCAGTTGGGGATGATCGGGCCAGCAGGGGGAGGACAGTTGGGGGCAATTGGGCATTCAGGGAGGCAGTTAGGTGTCAATCAGGCTGGCAGGGGAGTGGTTAGAGGGTGATCAGGCTGGCAGGCAGGTGAGTGGTTGGGAGCCAGCAGTCTCAGATTGTGAGAGGGATGTCCAACTGCCAGTTTAGGCCCGATCCCCTAGGAATCGGGCCTAAACTGGCAGTTAGACATTCCCCAAGGAGCCCCATATTTGAGAATGTGCAGGCTGGGCTGAAGGACAATCCCCCCTAGCCCCCCGGTGCGTGAATTTCATGCACCGGGCCTCTAGTCATATATAAAATACTGAACTTATTGATCTTAGAACAAAAGCCCTGCAAAGCTTGGCCTTTATAATTCCTCTCTTCTGATAGAAAGTATTCATCCAGGAACGCTTCACTCTCTGCTCACCTAGTTAACTCCTGCCCTTCCTTCAAAATTCAATGCAACATCACGTCTTTCTCTAGACTTGGTTGGTTTTTCCTTTTATACTCTTTCAATGTGCCTTGAACCTTTTCTGTTTGTAATTATTACAATTTTAATTATACATGTACTAGTGACCCAGTGCATGAACTTCATGCACATTAAAAGGGAATTAATTAGAGGAAATATTTTAATATTGCTATTTGCCCTTTCTCTATAATAGAAGTGTCAGAGATTAAAGAAAATTAGTAAAACATATATGAAAATCTTCCTGCTGTCAGAGTCTAGGGTGCACCATGGAACCCAGAGTCAAGTCTTCAACCACCCACGTGCACCTCAAAATCACTCAAGACACAAACCTGGACAGCCCCCCTTCATTGGACTAGATCCAGACCTGGCCAGTCCCACCCTGTCAAGCCTTGCCAGGTGGGGGGTGCAGCCTCAGGTCTCCTGGGTGCCAGGGCAGGGGGGCACGGCCTGAGGTCTCCCATAAAGCCCTGCTGGGCAGGTGGAGTGACCTGTGATCCCCAAGCCTGGCTCCAGGGCAGGGGGAACAGCCTGAGGTCCCCTGGCCTGGTGCTGGGGTGGGGAGCATGGCCTGAGGTCCCCTGGCCCAGCACCAGGGTGGAGGACACACCTTGAGGGCCCCCGTCAAGTCCCACTGGGTCGGGGGCACAGCCTCAGGTCCCCTGGCCTGAGGCCAGGGCGGGAGGCATGGCCTGAGGTCCCCTGGCCTGGCACCAGGGAAGAGGGTGCAGCCTGAGTTCCTCTGGCCTGGTGCCAGGGTAGGGGGAGCAGCCTGAGGTCTCCTGTCAAGCCCTGAGGGTGGAAGGCATGACCTGAGGTCCCCTATCAAGCCCCATGCAGAAGGTGGGTGGGTGCGTAGCCTCAGGTCCCTGCTGATTGCTCAAGGCTCGTTATGGGAACTTAGCCTCAGCTGTGGGTGCAAATTGACCGGAGTGATGGTCAATTTGCATATTCCCTCTTTATTATATAGGATTCCATTTCTGTAAATAAATAAATAAACAGCCATAAAAAAAAATGACCCAAGAAAAAATCTTAGTGAAATTTTAGTGTGACAACAGTGTGGTAGAATTATGGGTGATTTTTGCTTATCTGCATTTTGGACAAAACAACATCCTATATAATAAAAGCCTAATATGCAAATTGTCCCTTAGGACAGTCGTTCAACCAATGGTTAGACAGGGAGACTGGGATTTCAACTGCTCACTATGATGTGAGCTGACCACCAGGGGGTGGCGTGAAACATGAAAGGCACAGCACTGGTAGTGGGCAGCTGTGGAGGTGTTGCTGGCCCTGATGGGCCCCAACGAGAGCAAGACCATGGTGGGATGGTGAAGCAGGTGAGCGGATGGCTCCAGGCCAAGGTGGGTGCGAGCAGGGGCCCAATTGCCCTGCCAATCACCTCACAGATGGCAACCAGCCATGACAGTGGCAGAGGGTGGGGCCGCCACCATACTCCCAGGTGCTGAGGGATCCACGAGGTGGGCCCGGCCCCAACCAGTCGCCCCACAGGTGGGATGGTGGAGCAGGTGAAGGGGCAGTGCCAGGCCAAGGTGGGTTGCCAGGCAGGTTGTCAGACTGGCGGTGCAGCCCCCAGAGGGACTTCACCCATGCACGAATTTGTGCACTGAGCATCTAGTATACTCATAAGAAGAAAATAGAAACTTAGGGAGATGGGGGTTACTGGATGAAAGAAAGTGAAGAGATTAGCCAAAAATATATAAGCATAGCCCACGGACACAGACAACAGTGTGGTGTGGTAAAGGCTAGAGGGAGGCTGGGTGGAGGTGAATAATAGGGAGGAAAATGGGGGGAATCTATAATAGTGCCAATAAATAAATAAATAAATTTAGGAAAGTTGCTATCATGATATCCTACAGATTAACCGTCATAATTTCTGTAGTATTTGTTGCATTTTGTTCTTAGAGGCTAAAAATTAAAGGATATATTTGGGAACCAACAACAAATGGATTGAATAAAAACTATAACCACCTGTATAAATATTAGAAGTATAAGAACAAAATATGTTCATTCCTAAGAAACCAATATCACATAAAGTGTACCACTTAAGGAGAAATATGCTATATACTTATTATATTGATTACTTTTAAAACTAAAATAAGAAATTAATTATATCTTAAACAAAGGGCCCGGTGCACAAAAATTTGTGCACTCGGGGGCGGGGGGGGAGGGATCCCTCAGCCTGGCCTGTGCCCTCTTGCAGTCTGGGACCCCTCAAGGGATGTTCACCTGCTGGCATGCCTGGCCAGCCTGGGTGAGGGGCTGAAGGCCATTTTCAGGCTGCTCACAGCTCCCATTGACCCAACATCCCAGCGAAGCTGGCTGAAATCAGGTTTCTGGGGTTTATTTATCTTCTATAATTGAAACTTTGTTGCCTTGAGCAGAGGCCTGGCTGGTCTACGCAGGCAGTTTCAACTTCATGCAACAGATTTGCTCTAGCTTCGTGGCTGCCAGCCGCCATCTTAGCTGGGTTAATTTGCATATAGTAACTCTGTTGGCTTGTGGGTATGGCTTGGCTGGTGGGCATGGCTTAGGTGTCTTGGAGAGATAGTTAATTTGCATATTACTCTTTTATTAGAGTAAGTATTTTAAAATGTAATTATGTAAAAAATAATCTGCTTAGAATTAATATTAACCAAAGTATTATTGTTTCCCAAAATAAATGATTTTGATACACATAAAACTTTTGTTTATTAAATTATTTTGCTTGTGAGATAGTGTTTAAATGGCTTTAGCCATATTCCATTGACTTAATATTTTAGCTATAGTCATAAATTAAAACTTTTTTGTACCACACAAATGATTTATTGGGTTTACCTAACTTCACAGTTTCATCTTAAAGTTTAGTGCAATAAAAAAAAAGCAAAGAATAAATTCTGAAGAATCTTTGGAAATTTGTGGTTAAGTCTCAGACTGGAAAAAACATTAGTGGTGTGGCCATCAATTGTCATAAAAATCACATGACAAAAACTTTATAAAAAAACACACCTTATTTATTTTAGAATGACAATAAATTGCTCACAAAATGGAGGCAGTAAATCCACTCATTTTGAAGTCTGGAAAATGTTCAAAGTTTAGAAACAGTTGGATAAAATTTGGCTAATTTATGTTTAATTTGTCACATCCAATTTTAATAGGAATTCTATTTATTCAAACTAGCCACAATAAATATTGGGCATTGTGTGTGTGTCCAACATGTGGTTATTATGTAATTTTATGCATTAGGCAATTTGAAATAATACCCAATGAGAATTAGATCACTAGACTATGAGGAAATAGTAAAAGCCTTGGATGAAGGTTTTGGAGTTAGTACTGGAAATTATTTATCAATTAATTTTCTTGAAAAAAATTCAGTATTATGTCTAATAAATTTATTTTAAGACCAGATGTTTATGACTTTTATGGCAAGGTAACATTTGATTTCATTTGTGTTTTGTTTTTACTATTTTTATTGATTTCAGAGAGGAAGGAAGAGGGAGAGAGAGAGAGACAGAAACATCGATGATGAGAGAGAATCGTTGATTGGCTACCTCCTACATGCCTCCTACTGGGGATGGAGCGCAAACATGTGCCCTTGACCGGAATCGAAACCTGGGACCTTTAAGTCTGCAGACCCACACTCTATCCACCGAGCCAAACCGGCTAGGGCAACACCTGTTTTTTTCTACTTCTTAATTTTTAAAGAGCAATAACAATGAACTAATTTTTAAAAATGAAAAATGCATTATTTGAAATAAATTACACCAGAGCTATTTAAATAGTCCTTGAGAAATACTCTACTTGATAAACAATTTGCAAAATGAACATAATTTACTTATCTTTTCACAATAATTCGAAAGTAAGCATTATTCTTTATCTACATAGATTTCTTGCAGCATATACCAAAAAAAGTTTTATAGTCTTTTCAGTTAAAACAAAATATACAGTATTTGTCAGTAGGCATATACCCTCCAAAATGGAAGGTATCATATTGAATAATATGAAATGTTACCCCCAGATAATAACATGTTCTAAATAGGTAGATTTATTAATTCTAAACCAAGTATTTTATTGAAACAGCGAGAGGCGCAGTGCACAGATTTGTGCACCAGTGGGGTCCCTTGGCCTGTGGGGATTGGGCCTATACTGGCTCTCTGACATCCCCCCAAGGGTCCTGGATTGCAAGAGGGCACAGGCCAGGCCAAGGGACTGCTACATGATCAGGGCTGGGGAGGGACTGCAGGACGGCTCCAGGGCATGTCTGGCACATCTCGCTCAGTCCCGATTGGCTGGACCCCAGCAGTAAGCTAACCTACCAGTTGGAGCGCCTGCCCCCTGGTGGTCAGTGCACATCATAACAACCAGTCAAACGGTTGTACAATCTGTTGGACACTTAGCACATTAGGCTCTTATTATATAGGATTAAAAAAAAAGATGAACAAAACATCATGTGTGCATGCTCATGCACCAACTGATCTTCATAGAGATGGACAAACTATTACAATCAATCATTGCAAGAATAGAAAAGGCAAAATATTATCACCAATAGGTAAAAGGCAATGTAGATTATCTTGGTTGAGAGCTAGAGATTTAATCTGGATCTTGGAAGAATAAGAAATGTGAATCATTCTAATGTCACTCTGGTGAATTGTAGGTAGGAAGAGAATACAAATAAAAGTTATCATCGTAGTTAATATTTCTGATAAGGCAGTTAATTAGGCAGGGCTGAGGGGAAGACAGGTGAGATTAGAAGGGGATAACAGAGGCTATTTCCTGGTGTGGAAATTATAGACAGTGAAGTTCTTTTGGTCAGTGTTTTTATATTTATTTGGGATACATAATCTATATTTTATTTTATACTTTGTAAAAGAAATATCTTTTAATGGAAATAAGCATTACATTTAAAGGATCAGGACCAAGAATAGTAATATTTCTTTGTATGGGGGCTGAAAAAATAAAAAATTGGGGAAAGCATCTCTTTAGTTAATTTGCTATTTTACATTTTAAAACTGTTATTGCCTGGGAAGTAGTTTCTTCTTAAGAACTTTTCAAAAATACCTAAAGTTTAGTTATCTGGTCAAGGGAGATAAAAGCTATCAATCGTATATGTTCAGTAGGATATAGGGCTCTAGTGTGAACCCAGGTCCAGGAATTCTTATTTAGTTTTCATTAAATATTCATTGAGAACTAACTATGTGCCTGGCATTATGCCAGGTGCTATCACAACAGGCAGAATTATATTAACTTGTTTCAACCAAACTAAAAATAATGTGATCTAGGCATATCTTCAGATTTCAGAATTCTATAGATCCAGTGGAAACAATACTTTCCAAAAAGAAATTATGCTGAAAATTAATTAGTATATTGCTTCCCTGGCAGAGGAAAAACCAGTGATCCATTACCTCTGGTGATATTCCATTTCAGATATTGTATAGATGTCAGAGAAAGTCCAGTAAAGAGAAAAAGAATTGTAGATAGTACCCAACAAAAAGCACAACAAAACATCATCCGGTCATCCCACCTGTTGACTAGATACTCCCAGTTGAGCTGTATCCAATTCCAGGCCATGCTCTTCCCATAGCTGTTGTATGAGATATATCGGATGACTGTAAACACATCCTGACTTTTAATAAGGTTTGAGTCTTTGAGCAAGTCCAAATACCTAAGAGAAGCCAAAAATTCAAAATGAACTTTTAATGTTCACCCTTAGCTGAATTCCAATAGAACATAGCTTTCATTCCTGTAATTCAATTCTTGAGGCACTAAGCAGCAAACTTAATTAAATATGACAAATAAGAAAACACAATTTAAAATCTTCTAAAATATGTAACTGTTTTTAAAAAACAATCTATGATTTTTGAGGACTAGTGAAAAGTAACAGGAACAGTAAAACTTGAATTATTTTGGAAGTATTAAAAACAATATAAAAACAATTTTAACTATTAATTATTTGTGTCAACATGGATAAATCTTAAGAATATCATGCTAAGTGAAATAAGCGAGACAGAAAAAGTCAAGAACCATATGATTTCACTTATATGTGGGATATAAAATTGAAAGCAACAAATGAACAAACAAATCAAACAAAAACTCACAGACATAAATAGTATGATGGTGACCAGAGGGCTAACAGGGTGAGGAGGAGTTGTAAAGGGTAAAGTGGGCCAAATATATGGCGACAAAAGATTTGACTTTGGGTGGTGGGCACATAATGAAATATACAGAGGATGTACACTGGAAACCTATATAATTTTATTAACTAATATCACCCCAATAAATAAATAACAAAAATAATAATTGCATTTATTAAATAGAAGCACTTTACTCACTTACAAATATTAAAAAGAAGCCAATAAGTTAAGAGAAAGTACTTATAGTCTAACTAGAGGCATGAAGCATGGAATTCGTGCAAAGGGCCTCAGACCTTGCAGCCCTGGCTTTGGCTTTGTCCGGAAGGTCGTCTGGAAGGTCGTTCTGCTGTTTGGTCTAATTAGCATATTAGCTTTTTATTACATAGGATTTTCTGTGGAATACAAGTTGCCTTATTTGTTCTTTCACAGAATGTACGAAACAAATACCCAATATAACTTATGTGGTCAGATTGGTTTACTATAATTATAGTATAATGCAAATAAGTCAAAACCAATAGATTTTTATTAAATTTATGTCATGGTTGTATCTAGAGGGAATATCTCAACATGCTGTAGACTATTGAACTTCTAGAAACTGCATTGGATTGGGGGCCCCTGAATGTTTGTGCAATGTATCTTCTACTCTCTAGTTCATCAGAGCCTTGCTAATTTTCTCATCAGATACAATCAGAACAATGCCATTCAAGTAATGGATCAATATGATGTTCTGTGGACTGTCAAGATGATCAAGTTCTTGGTGAACTATCTTAGAGCAGTGAGCAGGAGAATTGACTGCTTTAAGATAGTGTATTGTTGAAGGTGTAGTGTTGATCCTGCCAGGTAAAAACTGTTTCTGATAGTTCTTATAAATTGGTTATTGCATGGTAATTTATAATTGATATTCTGCCTCTCCCATAAACCTGTTTCTCAAGGATACATATCATCTTATTCATTTTTAGTCCCACACTCTATATACCTATACATAAAAAGGCCATCAAAGACTTGGTTAAATGGCCCTAGCTGGTTTGGCTCAGTGCTTAGAGCATCGGACTATGGACTGAAGGGTCCCAGGTTTGATTCTGGTCAAGGGCACATGCCCAGGTTGCAGGCTCAATCCCCAATAAGGGACGTGCAGGAGGCAGCCTATCAATGATTCTCTCTCATTGATGTTTCTCTCTCCCTCTCCCTTCCTCTCTGAAATCAATAAAAATATATTTAAAAAAAAGATTTGGTTAAATGAGTGAAGTAACTAAGAAATGATAACTAAGCAAAAAAAATGAATTAAGGCAATAGTCAGTTGTCTTATGGCACAGGTGTGGAGTAGAAAAAGATTCATAGGTAAGCTTCAAGAAATCTTTATACTTTTTGAGTGAAATGTAAATAATTTTGTGTGTATGCATATTGTGGAAGACATTCCTCTGCTGACGAAACTGGTTTTGTTTTGGCTTGTTCCTTGACTGTAGAAAAACTAGATTCCTACCCCAGCCCCAGAGTATCATGACTGACCCAAATCAGTCAAAGGAAGTCAAATTCATCCTAGTCCACAAAATGATCATGTGGTAGACCCAGAGTATGACCCAGAATGATCAAGAATGACCCAGTCCTGGATAAGGAGGGGAAGTGAAGATAACAGACCTCTTAACATAAAAGACAGGGGAAACGCTTTTGCTCCTGTCCTTCTTCCATTGAACATATATGTCTGAAGACAAAATGTTTGGAACTCTGAAAGTCATTAGACATTCAACAGGTTGAGGATGGCAAAACAGAAAGGGAAAGAAGCTAGGTCCTCGATGAAAACTGAAAACTGTCTCCCTCTAGAACTTTTTCATATGAAATTACATTTCCTTACTATTTAAGCCACTATTACATAGATAGTTTGTTTCTTGCAGGGAAAATATTTGTTGATAGATTTTCTTGGAGACATCACTTAATAGCATCTGTAAGAGTCTGTGATGCACAAACCAAAAAAATGCAATTCCTAGTCGTAAAGAAAAAAAGTTCTAATTTACCTTGACAGAAGAGTAACGTTCTTGATAGAGGCTAATGCATACAGCAGCTTTTCTTTTTCTTGAGCTAATGGAGTTTTTTGATATTGATCAAGAGTGTAGTTCCATGAAGTCTCATTGCCAGAGTTCTGCATCCCATAACGATATACCAGAAGCCTGAGATTTACCGGAATCCTAGAAGAATAAACAGTGTTTCAGAGATTTCCGTTTTTCGTTTTGCAGTTTGAAGTCTTCAGGAAACGAACACACGGTGAATAGTCACCTCACAGTCCCGGTGAGCCACTGCTGAAATAACTGGGAAGCGTTGCCCAAGGCTTCTCCGTCTCCCACCTTGCAAGCGAGCCCTAACACAGAGGCACGGAGTAACCTTAGAAAACAAAGACACACAAAGCTGGGCCTTGAGTACCTTTCAACACATTTTAAAACACACAATCAGTAATTGAATGGATATGAGTTTAAAAAATGTAAAAAGAATAACTTTGTGAGGTGGTCTCCAGTGTCATCCCATCCCAGAGTATCTGCAACCGGCTTCACCTGACCTCGGAAGTATTCCTGAAATAAAAAGCACCATGTACCATGAGTAACAATTCATTATCAACAGTCTTTCAACTATTATAATGTATAGCCACCCTCCCCCACCACCATTATAACCTTTTTTCCTACTTGTTCAGAGAATTTTGGGCCTGTCATTAGGCAGCGATGCATTCAGCTCTTTATCACATTGCAATATTGCTTCAAGATAAGAACATCCTGAACATTCTCTTGTGTTTTATCCAACTTTGGGTAAGCGTCACTTAGCTTCCACTTCTTGTGAAATAGAATAACACTTGACATATTCGCTCAAGTACTGAGAAATAATAATATTATTTCAATATTTGTATATTGCCTTTGGATTCACAAAGGACATTTATATTACATAATCTTCATCCTTTTACCACAGGCAGCCAAGTGCTGAGATTCTTATTGTACAAAGGAAATTAAGACTTACAAATATTAAATCATTTGTCCAAGTTCTTTAATTTACTAAGTGGAAGAGCCAGAGATTCGAATCCAGAATTCGTTTAAAATTACAAGTGTCTTGCCAAAGTGCTACAGAAGTCATAAAGTATTTGCAATGACTTTCTCATATTTAAATCTCAATGTGGAAATAACAGCAGAAATATCTATATCTATATATATAAAAAGCCAGTGACTGGAATGTTATAATGACCTGAACAACCGGTCACAATGATTGCCACCATGGATAGCAAACTGGCCTGATAGGGGGGTGGAGCCAGCCAGCCAACCTCCCCCCACCAGCCCCACCCCAGATAGGCCCCCACCACCCCGATCAGACTGCAGCCCCTTCCCCAGGCTGGCCCTGCCTTGATCGTCTCCCTACTTCAATAGGGGGCAGGGTCGGCAGACCAACCACCCATGGTCTCTCCTCTAGGCTTCCACCCCCACTCCATTAAGGGGTGGAACCACCGGTCCACCACCCACAGCCCTTCACCATGGCGTCCCACCCTCAATCAGCCCCCACTACCCCGAATAGCCCTCAGTCCCACCCCCCAGTCAGCTCTGACCATGATCACACCCCCTCCCCCCCACACACACCAATTGGAGGTGGGACTGGCTAGTCAAACTCCCATGGCCTCTTCCCTGGCTGCTGACCCCAAATCGGCCCCTTCCACTCCATTTTGGGGCTGGGCCTGCCAGCCAATCACCTGAGGCCCCTCCTCCCAGCTAACTCAGCCCTGATCAGGCCCACCAGTGCATGAATTTGTGCACTGGGCCTCTAGTAATGTTATATTTTGGGAAGAATGAATTCATTTTGACCTAAATAAATATAGTAAAACTAGGATCTAGTTAGTATCCATGGTTTAAAATGTTGTCTATTTTAAATGAAGTATTAATTATTGAATTTCTTATAACACTAATACTTTTAAGGCATATATTGAACCAGAAATATTGATACACTTCAAGTTGAAAAAATAAATAGCATCCCTTTGCTTTGACTAGTCAAGTCATTGTACTTTCTTTTGCTTTCACTTGGCAAGGAAGATATGTTCTTGTCTCCCAGGAGTTTGTTCTCTCAGAAATTTTCCTATTCTGCTAATGACTAAACATTTACTTTCATAAGAAATGCCATTAATCACCTCAATCACAGGGTACAGCTCTTTGTCATCTTCAAACATGCTAATAATATAGGTTATAGCTGAAATAACTCTCTGCCATGGTAAAAAATCCTCTTCCACTTTCAGATATGTGGTCAAGTTCAGAGCCACCTTATAATCTAGAAGTTGAGCTCTAAGGAAGGAAAAACAAAACAAAACAGTTAAGTTAAAAAGATAAATTAGTTTCCACCTAACTGAAAAAGCTAATATGGGGACTATAGAATTCAATGTTAATGAGAGTCCTTCTATTACATGATGAATAAAATGCATGCATGGTTGAAGCCTAATCAAAGAGATTTGCTCACAGTGATATATTTTCAAACGTCCAATAGTAAAGGGGAAGACAGAATATTAAGATACACATTCAAAAAATCCCTGTGGCAAAATATCAGACAAAACAAAAGTCACTTAGCTATGTAGTTAATACTGGTGAATCAAAAGTTTTAAATTTTAGTTTCATAAGCTAATTATAATAGCCAAATGCACCATTATAAATGTATCTTATTGAAATTATTTTAAATGAAGAGGAAACCTGAATAACAGTACTCACAAATCATGAATGCCTAAAACATTTCAAATGCATTTATACTTCCCATAAGACATCTCCTTTTTTATACATTTGGCAATAATAAGGCTAAATAAAAAGTGGATTTTGTTTCTCCAGGAAATTTGAAGTTACTTTTGACATTTCCAAGTTTAAAGAATCCAATATCTTCCTCCTTAAAAGAGATTCTAGAATGTTTTGAAATCATGTTCTTAGAAAACTGTCATGCTTCAATTTCTAGCCTAAATTTATGGGAATCTTGTTTTTCCAAGTTACATCTTGAAAGTTTAAATTAGAGAATACATTTTAAATTATTGAATTAGTAATATTGATGCACTGAGTGCTAATATGTTTGAGGTCATTTTGTGAATAAAGAATAATGTAGTTATATCTTGACTTCTTCCTAAGAGCTTGATTAGAGGATGAACTAACATTGGACAGATAAGAATAAAAATCTTTAGCATCATATGATTTTTACTAATGAGATACGATACAGAGTTTTCTTTTCAGTTCAGAAAGCTGATTTCTCATTTCCTGATTTGATTTAGAAGGGGTTGTATTTTGGATCATTCAGCCTCCCTTAATAAAAGTATAAATAATATTGAGAATTGGAGTGTTTCTTTTTTCCTCCTTTATTGATTAAGGTATTACAAATGTGTCCTTATCCTCCCATTGTCTCCCCGTCCCCCCACTCATGCCCTCACCCCCTGGTGTCTGTGTCCATTGGTTAGACTTATATGACTGCATATAAGTCCTTTGAGAAATGGAGTGTTTTATTGAGAATGTTTAAGTAAAAAATATAGAAGTTGTGCTGACATGTGAAACTTGATAATTATCTAATTTTAATGATTTTCTATTTTCTTTGAGGATAAAGCAACAATTACATCTAATCAGTGTTTTCTTAGGATACTTTCAAAAGATAGTTGTTGCTCTAAGGATCAAATTAGCAAAGAAGTTAATGAAATTTTAGGAAGAATGGCAGATAATTTGGTCAGAAATCAAGTGGGCTGCACATTTCTGGCAAGTGAAAAGATTAGAAGGGTCTTGGTTACAAGGACCAGAAGAGGATACCATAAATGGAAGGAAGGAATCTAACGAGTCACAGATTAGAGGTCCTAAGTATTATGTATTCAAATGTTGAAAAATCAATATTTTGTCTTAGCATCTTATATTTCCAGCACACTTGATAGCTTTGCAATAGTTCCACTTTGATATAATTTTCCTTAAGTCTAAGTCATAAGGTCAGAACACTGGACTAGGAGTGAATTTTTGATGCTTGATATCACAGATGATAATATTTTAAGAATTAAAATAATGTACTCTGCAACTCCTATGCATGGAATAAGTAGTATTCGATATGTCAGAGGAAAAGCACTATCATTTATAACCATGATTCTCAAATTTGAATATATATCAACATCATTGGGGAGTAGGTTAAGTCACACACTCTTGGGCCCCATTCCCAGAATTTCTGATTCAGTGGTTCTTGAATAGGGCCTAAATATTTGCATTGCTCACAAGTTGCTAGGCGATGCTGGTATTGCTGGTATTACATGTGAAGAACTGGTTTTTTACAAAGAAATCTATAGTGCCCTACCCAGATCGCCTTACAATGTTGTATTAGCTCACAGCTACCACCTTCTTCAGGCAATAGCCCTTGGCCAAATACATCTATCTTGCTTCTAACCCTCACTCCTGACCATAAATCAATCACCTGATTCAGGAATGCCACTAGCCAGCCTGGGTCCCTCTAGTTGGTCCCACTCTGTGGTACAACTCAAAGCTTCCTAGTAGAATCTGGCAAAGCTAGATTTCAAATGAGACCATATCTTTGCTCAGCTTTCCCCCTTACTCCATCTGCTTCTTGCACTCTCTACCTCAAGCCAGTACTCTTGAGTGTAGAGAAGATGGAGGCTGTAACTTAAAGAAAGCTCCCACCAGACTCAATGGAGAAGAAGGAGACTAAGAGGTCCTGCTATCTCCAGCTGAGGCATGCAGGAAGCTTGGGGAATCTTATATCAAAGGATTGTTTCTGCTTCCCTGGGTATGACTTGAAAAGACTGCACGGTCCCCAACTCAGAGAAGCCCAGGTTTAGCATGGTGTCTTGGTAAATATGACACTTTACTGGGGCAGTAGGACAATTGAGAGAGGTGTCTCAGTGGATGGGACTGACCCACATTCATGAACCTTCAGGTGATGTGGAAAGTTTTGGAAAGTTCCAATGTATCTGGTCCCTTGACATTAACTTGCCAATTAAATTCAGATTTCTAACTTAAAACCATCTCTTTGCTATCAACCACACCCCATTTTACCTCTCCTCATTTTCCTCCTCCCCTTTTTCTTAAAAAAACATTTTTTAAAAAGGCTGCTCGGCCAGTGTGGCATGGCAGTTGAGCATCAGCCCGTGAACCAGGAGGTTATACTTTGATTCCCGGTCAGGGCACATGCCCAGGTTTTGGGCTTAATCCCCAGTAGGGAGCATGCAGGAGGCGGAGGATCACTGTTTCTATCTAATCAATGTTTCTATCTCTCTCCCTTCTTCACTGGAATCAATAAAAATATATTTTAAAAGCCTATATAATAAAGAGTTAATATGCAAATTGACCATCACACCCTCATACAAGATGGCCACCCCCATGTTGTCATATCATTGTTGCCCCCATGTCATCACAAGATGGCTGGCAGGGGAGGGAAGTTGTGGGTGATCAGACCAGCAGGGGAGAGCAGTTGGGGGTGATCAGGCTGGCAGGGGAAGGCAGTTGGGGGCAATCAGGCCGGCAGGGGAGCAGTTAGGCATCAATCAGGCTGGCAGGGGAGTGATTAGAGGGTGATCAGGCTGACAGGCAGAAGTGGTTAGGGCAATCAGGCAGGCAGGCAGGCGAGTGGTTGGGAGCCAGCAGTCCCAGATTGTGAGAGCGATGTCCGACTGCCAGTTTAGGCCCGATCCTACAGGACCACCCCCGCGCCTTGCACGAATTTTGTGCACCAGGCCTCTAGTAAATAAATAAAATACAATGGCAAAGCAGATCATCTTGACATGGTTGATGTTCACCCGGAGGTCTTTACTTGCTAATCTGGCTGTCACCTTGCATATCATTGGAGCCACTGGTCCTGAAAACCTGGTTGGAATTCTGTTTCATCAGTGGCTTAGGTGCTCTGTTAAGCTGTCCTCTGTGCCACTCTTTCCTCACCCAGAAACTCCTGTTCCCACTCATGGGTTTGTTAGCCAGCCTTCTGCTTTCCTTTATGTTGGTCTTGACTCATCCCCTGGCTTTAGCACACAGTAAGCTGCAGAGCACAACATAAGCTATTGAAAAGGATAAAACCTACTGCAACAGCTGTGGAACAAAAGATTTTTTTCTCTCAGTTTTGGCAAGGTCCAAAAACTAAGCCCTTTGGCCTAGACTCCAAAGTAAGATGCAGGTCCACCAAACTGGAGCTGACATGCTCAGGAATGGGTTTTGTGACCCCTTGCTAATAACACGCCACCATCCTAATGAAGAGGTTGGAGTGGCTAAGGGGGAGAGAGTGACAGTGTAGAAGAGAGCTTTTGGGAGTGCTGTCAGTGTACTATGAGGTTGTCTCTTCATATCAAGCCTAGGGAATGGGACCTTTAATGGGAACACCTGAATAATTTTACAGGTGTATCCTAGAACTTGGAAGCATAGTGGTCTGGCATTTTACACCCCGAGAAATCTATAGGACGAGAGGCCATGTCTGGCCAGTGCTCTGATCTCAGAGTGAAGAGATGGGACTGCCTGGGTGGCCTGTCCTTTCAGACTTTGTCGGGATGGATGAATACTTGCTATGGACCAGAGTGGGTCAGTGGTGTTTACCTGCTCCTCAAGGTGACTGCAGGAGAAACACCCTTGTCCATGGAATGGTGTGAGCACACGAGGAGAGTCCATGCTAAATGTCACAAGGTTCAGAGGAGCAAAAGCAGACTGCGCGTTGGGAGTGTTCCTCCCTTCCCTTGCTCTCCTTGCCTCAATGCTGGAGGAACCAGAGGCAGCATAATGAGAAGAAGAAACTTCACACAGGAAAATGGAAAGGAAATCAAGCACATTATTCCTGGGGCGGGGGGTGGGGGAGGGGAGAGAGGCTGGAAATAACTTTAAATGAAGTTGAAAATGTTGATGGTTTCATTGGGCTGGGCATTGGATGAACTGAGCCTGTGTGAGAGAGTCAAAGTGACTGGGTGAGCTTTTACTCCCTGTCTTAACTAATGTGTCCAGCTAGGTATTCCATCTAGGGCAGTAAGAGTACTAGATCCTCAAATATGGGGACAGGGGAATCAAGAATACATGTATTTTTAGAAGCATCCTTTCAGTCCTGCTTATAAAACATGAGTTACATTCTTTTTAAACATCTGAGAAGGTCTGCATAAATTATGGTCCCACCACAGGTCCCACCACCGTCTAACTACACATTTCTCCTTTTTTTCCCCCCCCTGCCTAATATTGCAGACTGGTCTGGACCCATCTCTAATAAAACTGGTGCAGTCTGTCCCTCTCTGAGTTCTGTTTTGCAGAAGGAAATTGGACAATAGCTCAATAGCTAAGGTCATAACTCAGGTGTTTCCTGGACTGATTATTGTGTGATTCCTGATATATATTTTTTTGTTTTTCAAGTGTGTTTCACTTTCTTTCTGAAGCTCTTCAAAATGTTATGGACATGGCCAAGGACCTGAGCAAACGTGAAGAAGCCTCTCACTTGTGCGAGTTATCGGCTTAACACATGGCTGAGAGAACTGTTCAAGAGGCTTTCGTTCCTTAAAGCACAAAGAACTGTGTGTGCTGTGTTGTGATGGGAATTAAGCTATAAAGATAATACAATCTCTGTGTACTTTTTAACAGCAAAGATGTGAAGCTGTGGAAAAGATCATTTTGTATTCACAGGAGAGTTTTCCTGAAAAATAAAAAAATCTAAATGGTTCTATTACGTTTTAAAATATTGATCATCTTCTTTCATCACTTAATTTCCCAGGTCTACTCGGTGCCTGGTACAGAGTAGGTACTCATTAAATATTTATTAAATGAGTGACTGGCAAACTGTAATATAATGAATATACAATATAGTCCCCCTTTTCCATAGAGGATATATTCTATATGTGTGTATGTGTATTTTCTTATATGTACATGCCTGTGATAAAGTTTAATTTATAAATTAGGCACAGTCAGAGATTAACAACAACTACTAATAAAATAGAGCAATTATAACAATATACTGTAATAAAAGTTATGGGTCAGACTCTGGCTAATCACAAGTAACTGATACTGTGAAAAGCAAAATCTCATCTCGAATAAGAGCCAACGACTGTAATTAATTTGTTATATGTTCAGGAGACTAAACTTGGAGATTCACTAAAGGGGATTATAATGTCTCTTACCTACAAAGGGAATCTACATTACAAATTCAGAAGAGCTTTTCCACATAAATGCTTCTTTGTTGCTACTGATCAATGGCGGATGTATTTTTACTGTATTGAGCACTCTCACAGGCCTTAAAGGCCTGCAGTGCTTTCACTGCTTTATGTGCATTACCTCATTTATTCCTCAAGAGTCTTATAAAGTCATCTTCATTTTGCTAATAAGGAAATGGAGCCAGAGAGAGGTTAAGACACTTACTCAAGGTTATACAGAAGCAGGATTTTAATCTAGCTCGAGAACCTGTTTAACCCTATAATGTTTCTCCTTAAAAATGTCAATAAAGAGGTGGCTAATAGACACATGAAAAGATGCTCAGTGTCACTAACCATCAGAGAGATGCAAATTAAAACTACAATTAGATATCACTTCGCACCTGCCGTAATGGCTACCACCAATAAATCAACAAACAAGGGCTGGGCAGGATGTGGAGAAAGGGGATGCTCCTTGCACTGTTGATGGGAATGCAGACTGGTGCAGCCACTGGAAAACAGTGAGAGTCCCTTCAAAAAATAAAAAATGGAAATGCCTTTTGACCCAGAGATTTGGGGATATGTCCTAAGAATCCCAAAACAGCAATTCAGAAGAATATACGCACCCCTATGTTTATAGCAGCATTATTTACAATAGCCAATGAGTGGATAAAAAGCTGTGGTACATTTACACAATAAAGCTATAAAAAAGAATACTATGCAGCTATAAAATAATACTAAGCAGCTATAAAAAAGAATGATCCCTTTGAGACAGCATGGATGGACTTAGAGATTATTATGCTAAGTGAAATAAGGCCATCAGAGAAAGGCAAACACCATATGATCTCACTTATATGCGGAATCTAATGAACAAAATAAACTGAAGAACAAAATAGGCATGGGCACATGGAACAGACTGACAGCTGTCAGAGGCAAGTGGGGAGAGAAATGGGAGAAAGAAGGTGAAGGGATTAGCCAAACAGCATCTACGCATAATCCATAGACACAGACGACAATGTGGTGATGGCTAGAAAGAGGCAGGCACAGGGGCTGGTGAAGGCAGGCAAAGGGGAGATGGAAATAGGGACACCTATAATAGTGCCAACAATTTAAAAAATCCTAAAAATAAAAATGTTAAGAACATTTTCTGATTCTCAGGAGTCTACCGAGAAAGGCTGTAGGCATATTCTCCTATGCCTTTAGTGTTATTATGCTATCCTTCCAGCCATGTAGTCAGCTCATATTTAATGAACATTCACTATGATGTGTCACAGTCAGGAGCTGGGGACAAAATAAATAGGACCATAATCTGGGTGCTCACTCTCACGATAGTTACAGTTTGGTTGAGTGAGGTGGACAGTTACTAAGCACTGGCAATATATATTATGGGAAAATACCCAACCCAAGGGCCCCTGGAGGCTTCCTGAGAAAGTAGCATCTCCTTCTCGCTACATTGCTCGTATCTAGCATGAAGCCACTACATAGCTAGCAGAACAAGTTAGCTGTGTCCTTGGCTCCTACAAGTGTCACAAATTCAACAAATACCTGTTGAATTAATGGAGCTAGGTTACCTGGAAAAAAAAATCCTCAGAGTTACTATGGTTACTCTTCCTCCATTCTCCCAATCTGTGTTGATTATTTTTTAAATGTAGATTACCTTCAGGTCATGAAAAAAAAAGTCAAAATTTCTAATGGTGTCTTAATTCTGATCAGTGCTAGAGGACAATGTCTCATTCTTCTTATCCCAATGATCTGAACAAGATTTGATGATTATAGCAATAAAAATTTTACAATGGGCTTCAGATCACAGAAATGAATTTATGAAACACATTGATTGCCTTTTTACTAAATTAAATTATGAAGGTGTACTTTTAAGCATTTGAAAATTTCACTTGTAATTAGCTCAAGGATTGATATAGACAAACTCTGCTCAAAGTCAACAGCGTAAGTGAGCCTAAGCCCATTGTAAAATTTTTATTGCTACAGTCATTGGTAGTGTTAAGGGCTAATATCAATATTTTAGCTATTAGGATCATATCGACTCCATAAGAAAAATGTTAAAGAAAACAACAATGTTATAAATAGAGGCTTTGGATATTTTAAACTAACATTCATTCTATTTTTTTATAATATATTTTATTGATTTTTCACAGAGAGGAAGGGAGAGTGATAGAGAGTTAGAAACATCAATGAGAAAGAAATATCGATCAGCTGCCTCCTGCACACTCCCCACTGGGGATGCGCCCGCAACCAAAGTACATGCCCTTGACCGGAATCGAACCTGGGACTCTTGAGTCCACAGGCCGACGCTCTATCCACTAAGCCAAACCGGTTAGGGTTAACATTCATTCAATCCCCAGTGTGGGGTATACAGGAGACAGCCAATCAATGATTCTCTCATCATTGATGTTTCTATCTCTCTCTTCCTTTCTGAAATCAATAAAGATACACACACACACACACACACTAGAGGCCCAGTGCATGAAATTCGTGCACTGGGGTGGAGGCACGATGGTGAGCGCACGGGATCCCGCAGGGGCCCCCGCCACTGACTGGACACGCTGCGTGGCTGATGAGTGCAAATGGCCGGGCGGCAGTGGATATGGCTGGGGTGAGGGGCCTGGGCACTGCCATCTTGTGGCTATGGGCATGGCCATCTTTGTCTCAGAGTGATGGTTAATTTGCATATTACTCTTTTATTAGATAGGATATAAATTTTGTGACAAAATCCACAGTATTTTAAATGATCTACCTCATCCCAAAACCCACCTTGCCAAGGCAAAAGCATCATCAATAAAACTTGCACGGTCAGCAGAAGAAAAGCCCTGGGAAGAGGGAGAAAAAGAGGTGAGAAATGTGATTCTTAAAGCAAAGTGTTAAGATGCTGTTCTTAGAACAAAAGTAAAACAATTCCCAGTTGTTGCTATTCTTACCTTGTGGTTGGAGGAAAGATTGGTAATGATCAGGTCCCAAGTTGATACTTCATAATTTACACGATAAAACCCAATATGGTCTGGGTTTATTTTGAGAAAAGCATTTCCATCAGGATTAGAAGGCTTCAAAATGATTCCTGTGGTAGTAAATAAGCGGTAATGATAAGCACATTTGCATATAATGTAAACACAGAGAAATTGAACCCAGAGGGTAAAGAGAACAGAAATATGAGCTCAAAAAGTTGAGTTTGAATTGGATCCAAAGCCCCAAAACTTAATTCTAATTTAGTTGCCCAACTTTAAAATGTCACTGTAGTGTGTAAGCTAAAAAACAGAGGAATGTAAATAAGTGTCCTGTAATTTGTGACTTATACTTCTTATTGGCAGAAGTTTGCCAAATAATTTTGTGCTTATAAATTCTTCAGTAAGAAAAAATGCCAATAAATAAATAAGTCATAATGGACTAAGTAATTACATAAAGAATATTCACTAAAACACCTGGGGAGGAGACAAAAAAGAAACATTTAAAATAATATTTTGTTTGTTAAAAGTCAACATTCAAATTGATGGAAATGGCTATTGCTAAGCAGAATAATGATTTGAGAATCAGTAACTCCTTTAAAATGTCAAGAAGGCTTGCGATAGAACTGAAATCCAAACATGACTTTCTTGGTTTCATAATCCATTTCATACTTGCTCTTCCAATTTCATTTATCTTTGTAAAGTCTTCTACTTCCTTATTCCAACTGATTACATAAATGCATTTTCATCAATTTTCTGAATTAACTTTCTAAAGTAGCATCCACTATGTACATAAGGCTCTAGTAAATAGATGTTAGAAGTCAACATTGAATGAATAGAGACTTATGTTTTAAATATACTCATAAAATAACAGCTATGCCCTGACATGACCAGATTTGTGAGGCCCTACCATATATATATATTTTTTCACGGGCAGTGTACAATCTAAATAAGGGTGTGGGAATACTTAGTATGTTTAAGGAACTGCACATAGTTTGATGCAGTGACTGTAGTGTGTAGGACTGGAAAATAGGAGATTTTCCAGTTGTGTGAAGCCGTGTTAAAGGATCCATGGGCTGAGAATGGTGAGATGGTGAAGATTTTTTTTTAGCAGGAAAACAGTATGCTTAAATCTGTTATCTAGAAAGACAATCTGAATAGCGGCATGACATACAACTAGGAAGGAGACGCAAGAGTCCACTGTAATGATCTAGGGCAAGAGAGAATGAAGGCTTACACTAAGGTGGAGATGATGAAACACAAAAAAGATGACATATTCAAGAAACGCACCACAGGCAAAGTCAACACAATTCTACTTGGGACTTGATGTGGATAGTTAGTGGAGGGGATCACGCTTGCATGATGGGACGAATAATGATGTCATCATTAGAGAATAGTGGGGAAGGAATCAGTTTGGGAGGAAAGATAACTGAAATTTTGGAAGTGTTTGCAAGGTTTGGAAGAGATCCAGGACACCTTAGTTTTTCATAATACATATTTGTACCCTCTTCAACAAGACAATACGTTTCTTTAGGACCTTTCAGAGTAGGCGCGTGACAAATTATAAACTTCTACCTCACTCTTGCAGTATTTGTCTTTCTTTGTCATTCTTCCATGGACAAGTTGTTAAAAGGAAGTTAATCTTTTGGCAACTGTACACTTTGAATGTTTGTATCAGGAGAAGAGCCTCTTGCTAAGCACAGAGCCATGTGTTGCAGGAGAAAGAGCTGGGCTTAACGAGTCTGACAGATCAAGGATAAAGTCCTTACTCTGTGACTTACTAGCTGTTTGATCTTGGCCAAATCACTTGACCTCTCTGTGTCCCAGTTCACTATGAGGGAAACAGGGATAAAATTCCCTCACAAGGCTGTTGTGAAGATTAAATAAGATAACACAGTAAAGTGTTGGCCATATAGTTATATGTCTAACAGATGGTAGCTATCCCACTATTAGGAAAGGGGATATGCCTCCAGTTATATAAATAGCAAAGCAAATATAAATAACATTGAGAAGTTCCTGGCAATCCAACTAAATGCTGCAGTATTCCAGTGTGCTTTATATATACCTAGTTAAGCCTGTCTAAAGTTACTGTGATTTTTCTCGCTTTATAGATGAGGAAGCTGAGATCCAAGAAATTAGTAGTTCATGCTTCTTGCAGAAGTTGTCAACAGCAAAATGCTGTTAGGTAATTAAGTAATTATGAGGTAATCAGAAGTAAAATACTGATCCCTATTCCAGATGGCATATATGTTACATTATATTTTTATCTTGTGTATGTGTTTGCGTGTATCTTTCATATATATGCACATACACACACACATACACAATACACATCATAATAGAACCTGTTTTTATGACTAGTAATCTTTTTCAATTGAAATTATATTTTAAACACCTGTAATGTAATTTTATACACATGACAAATGTAAATTTAATGGCCACATACTTTACCACTCAGTTTATGAATTACTTTGTTTTGTTTCTTGCTAATTTTATGCACAAAAGTGTTGAATGAATTGCTTCTAGGTACGTGTTCTTTCTATAAAGTTGTTATTCTTTTCTTCTATTATTTTTCTAGATGGTATAGAAGATGAATGATTATCTTCTCAAAATTTCATGCAGAGATTATTTAATTTCAACCCAAATAGATTTCAATAAGAGAGCACATATAAATTTTTTTTCATGTACTATTTTATATGAATAATTATAATAAACTTTAGACAAGTAGACAGCTTGTGATAACCTAAGATCCCAGGAAAAGAAACATTTTTTGTGTGTGATAAAAATGCTGTGTTGCAATACTTATGTGAATTACTTTTAAGTATAAAATGACAGCATATCTTATTAAATTTTGTGTATCACTTAAGAGTAAAAAAGCTGAAAGATACAAGGGTAGTGCTTTTGACTAATGACACACAAATTGTACTAGAAAGCTAAAAAGTTTGAGTACAATGCACTATCAGGATTTGGGATCAAAAAGAAAATTTGTCTCTGGAACTAAGAGTAACATGAAACATTGTAAAATGGGTTACTTATCCATTTGTGGTAATGTTTTCAACAAGTTACTTATTCGAGAAAGTATTGATTGTGTCTCTTCAGAATTTCAGCACAGGCCTAGAATGTCTCAGAAAAGAAAGGTGTAGTATTAATATGTATTATATAATAAACAGGAATCTGGAAAAATGCAACCTGACTAGGTTGATAAAGGATTATCCTTGGCAGTGGTTTTGATGATGAGGAAGACATAATTGCAAAGAAGAGTTAGATTGTGAAGTTCTGTCAATGTGTCTCCAGTCAGCCCAGGGAAGCAGGTGCCCAAGTGAGCTGGTATATACATTCCAAGTCTTTTGACACAGCTGTTCCTATAGAGAGCAGTATGTGGCAAAGACCTGTTAGTTACCTGGCACACTGTTCCCTTTTCCTCCTGGGTACACAGCTACAAAATATTTATTAGCCTCCTTTGCAGTTAGGTGGCAATATATGATTGAAAACTGGCATAAATGTGGGAAAAGTAATAAACGCTCTCCTAGACCAGGTCCCTCCATCATCTTGTTCTGTCATCTGGTCAAATACAAAAGATTCAGCAGGTAAGTCCAAGATGGGGAGTGGGGAATGGGAAAGCAGTGGAGCCATAAGAAGAAAGAAAACAGAATTTCTAAGTCATTATTTGGGGGAGAGCCACCGAGGAGAGATGGCAGTTTAAGAATACTTACATTGGTCTACTGCATGAATAAGAAGTTTTTATTACAGAGTCACTATTAACAGCCTTTAAATGCCATAATTAGACTCCTCTGTTTAATGCAACATGTAAGACCATCACAACTTGAAATATGTCAAATAATTTATCGACACTTCTCCAAGAAGGACAAACAGATGGCCAAGAGACATGAAAAAATGCTCAAAGTCACTAATCATCCGAGAGATGCAAATCAAAATGACAATGAGATACCACCTCACACCTGTCAGAATGGCTACCCTCAGCAAATCAACAAATGACAAGTGCTGGTGAGGATGTGGAGAAAAGAGGACCCTTGTTACTGCTGGTGGGAATGCAGACTGCTGCAGCCACTGTGGAGAACAGTATGGAGTTTCCTCAAAAAATTAAATATGGAAATGCCATCTTACCCAGTGATTCCACTTTAGGAATATATCCTAAGAAACCCAAAATGCCAATCAGAAAGAATATATGCACTCCTATGTTCATAGCAGCACAATTTATAGTAGCTAAGATCTGGAAATAGTCCAAGTGTCCATCAGCAGATGAGTGAATTAAAAAGCTATGGTATATTTATATCATGGAATAATACGCAGCAGTAAAAAAAGAAGAATCTCTTATTCTTTGAGACAGCATGGAGGGACCTAGAGAATATCATGCTAAGTGAAATAAGTCAGTCAGAGAAAAACAAGTATCACAGGATTTCACTCATATATGGAATCTAAATAACAAAATAAATGGTTGAACGGAGTGGATCCAGAGACTCAAACTATGAAACAGAGTGCAGAATCTTGGGGGAGGGTTGAAGATTAACCCATGGGTGGAAGGTAATCAACCATGGACCTTGTGTGCATATATGTATGGCCCATGGACACAGACAATGAGGTGGTGAGGTTTTGGGGTGGGATGGTGGGGCAGTCTGGAGGGGGTCAATGGGAGGAAAAAAGAAGACATATGTAATACTTTCAACAATAAAGAATTATTTGAATAATAATTAAATAAAATAATTTATCTACCTTAGTTCTCCCTGGACCCTAATTAAGTGAACTTTCTTCCTGGAAGAGATAACCTAATTACCTGACAGGAGCATTCTGGTTCATTTTGGCAAGTACAGCTTTAGTTCTATAAATTAACAAACAGCATTCTCATATACTTGACTTATGTGCATAAATCTTCCAAGACTTTGTTGATCAGGGCTGAACTCATGAAACTGAGCTTCTGAACCTGCAACAATGAAGCATTAATGCTCCAATCAAAATTCAAACATTCCATGAGGCTCAACTTGAAAGAATAAAGAAAGTCTCCTGCCCTGGCTGGTTTGGCTCAGTGGAAGGGTCCCAGGTTCAATTCTGGTGAAGGGCAGGTACCTCAGTTGCAGGCTCCTCTCCAGCCCGGGCCCTGGTCGGGGCTCGTGCAAGAGGCAACCAATCGATGTGTTCCTCTCACATTGATATTCCTCTCTGTCTTTCCCTCTCTCTCTTCCATTCTAAGAAACAATGGAAAAATATCCTCTGGTGAGGACTAAAAAAAGAAAGAAAGAAAGAAAAGAAAGTCTCTCGTTCTCTCTTTGCTATTAAATTTAAAAATATATTCCCATGATTTTGAGATGAAATATTTAAATATAACTACTATCAAATTTTAGTAATATCCTATTTCTATGTCAGTCAGAATTTGGTGACTTAAACCATCCAGAATGGATTCTCAAACTTGAAAGAGTTATGGACAGTCATCACAAGGTCATAATGAAGGATTATGCCTCAAATCCTCTCCCAGACCCAATGTGTTTAGGAATGCCTATTTTAAAGTACTATGTTTTAACAAGACTCATGATCTGATTCTTGTGATATGCTTCAATTCTTCTAGAAGTTAGAAAGCAGCAGGTTAAAAACAAAAAGGTGACAGACCACTTAAAGTAGATGCACTTACAAAAGCCAAAATAGTAGCTACTAAAGATAGAAGCATAAAGTGTACACAGGTAACGTGTAAAAGCACAGCAGTAGGGGGGCAGACAAGCTTTCATTATGCAGTGACCTACTCAGCTCTTAGTGTTAGCATGTGCATAGCCCCTTGCTGGGAACAGGGTGGGCAGGGGACCAGAAGCATGACGTGTAGTTTGTATCTTCAAGGAGCTTGTAATTTACTTAAAAAGGAAAAGCCAGCATATACAACTTAGACAATAATTACGTTGTTTAAAATATAAAGTAATAAGACTAAGAATAAGGATTAATAAAACTGACAGCACGAAATACACTATAGAGGGCAAGAAGAGACATTGTTCAGGGTAAGTTAGAGTAACCAGAGAAGCTTCTGTGCTAGAGGCTCTCTTCTTTTGTTATATAGTGCATGTTTATTTTTAATGTTGAAAATACTATGTAAAACACAAATGTAAATAAAAGACTTTGGGGGAAGTCCCTCTCTAGCCTGGGAAATTTCTGACTGATGACTCATCATAGAAACCTAGAGGCGGGAGATAGGGCTGGTAACCTGAGCTGACTGCCCATTCAGTACACTCAGGACTTGATCTCCTCTGTGCTCTGAGCTGAGAGCCGAAAACGTCCCTGAACAGGAAACAGGAACTTAGCGCATAGCCTAAGAATGGAGCCGGCACTTTGAAGTGGGAAGAGATGTCTAGTTTGCTTCTGGCTAAGTGACCAGTTATGATTCCGAAGTTCAGATAAAAATAGGTTTTATCATCAAAGCTCTGTGGACATTAGAGCTTATTAATTCACTGATTGATTCACTGACTCACTCAATAAACCATTACTAGGTACCTGCAGGGGATATAGAACACACACACACACACACACACACACACACACACGCTCCATTTCCTATAGGAATATTCTGTGGGAAGGGGAGAGACAGGTAAGTCAATAGCTATAGCAAAACAAAACCAAAAATACAAACAAAAAAACAGCAACACAAAAAGTGCTAACTGTAATGACAGGATAGAATTGCTATGAGAGCCTTCCTGCTCTCTCGCTTTCATACTAGCATTTTCTGTCCAGGGCACAATTCCTGTCACCCTTGGTCAAGCCTATCACCCAGTTAAACTCTACAGTTAGCTCCCCTAACTCTAAGCCTAGATGTCATTTTTTAAAAAAAATACATTTTTATTGATTTCAGAGAGAGGAAAGGAGGGGGAGAGAGAGAGATAGAAACATCAATGATGAGAGTCATTGATTGACTGCCTCCTGCACGCCCCACACTGGGATCGAGCCCACAACCTGGGCAGGGAATTCCCTGTGCCTTGACAGGGAATTGAAACGTGACCTCCTGGTTCAAATGTCAGCACTCAACCACTGAGCCACCCTGTATGTCTTTCTCTTTAGTAACCTTTCCAGAACCCCTAATCTGGGTCAGTACCTCTCCAGTGAGTGCCCCTGGCTATTACCACAGGAGGCACTGTGACACAATATTCTATCTGCCTGCTGACCCGTCCACCCCCTCCCTAGATAGTAAGTGCCACAGGATGAGGATTGTGCTTTTCCCCCCTTCAGTACTGTCTTCATGTCTACCCCTGTGTCTGGCACTAAGTTGTCCTCAGTAAATACTTTCTTGAAATAACTAATTAATGAATTAAAGATAAAAGTCATCATTCAAACATCCTGTCTAATATGCATATAATACATACAAAAAAGTGTTTATTTTCGTTAACGCTAGAAAGTTTATGAATCACTTGAGTAAGCTTTAGTTATCTGAAAAATTCACTTGTGTGAAAATTCACTCTATAAACATGATGGTTAAATTGTGTCAGTGTAGATGAATTATTCATGCTATTAACTTGGTAAAGAGGTACTCAGGCAGCTTCCAAGACATTTCTGCAACCTTCAATTAACCAATGGTGATTGGTGAGGACCATATGTAGCAATAGTTAAACCAAATCCATTGAAAACTTCACAAAGGAACCCTAGCCTCACTCTGCCTTTAATCAGTGCTATTACACATTTTTAAAGTTTTTTTTAATTATTATTATTCATTTTTCCTTTGGCAAATGTGCTTATAAGAAAGAAAATGGTCAGAAGACAATTTAGAAAAAAATAAGCATTGGTGCTCAAACACAGCATAATCATAAAATACCAAGACAAAGCAGTCTTGATCTGGAAATTCTGGAGGAATTCAAGAGAACTGCTGACCACAATAATTAAAGTAATTGTTAGCATAAATGACCAAGAGAAAGTTTTGTTGTAAAAGCAACCAAAAGGGATCTTAGTTCAACAACTGCAAAGCTGGTAGAGATTATATTAAAGGTAAAAAAATTCACAAAAGAACTTACAATGAAAGAAAAAAAACACGCCAAAATTGAAAATAACCTGTCGTATTCATACAAAAACTTGTACACAAATGTTTATAGCAGCGTTGTTCATAATAGCCCAAGATAGCAACAATCCAAATGCCCTTTAACTGATGGGTAGATATATAAAAGGTATAGTGATATGACATGAATATAATTTGGCAATAAAAAGGAATGAAATACTAACACATGCTATGAGATGGATGAACTTTGAAAACATTATGCTAAGTAAGAGATCTGATCCAAAATACTATATATGTCATTCCTTTTATATGAAGTCTCCAAAATAGGCAAATATATGAAGACACAAAATAGGTTAGTGGTGGCTTAGGGTTAAGGGTATGGGAAGATAGAGGAGCTAACAACTAAAGAGCATGCAATTTCTTTTTCAGGTGATTAAAGTGCTCTGAAATGGACAGCACCCTTTAAATGGGTGAATTGTGGAGCATGTGAATCATGTTAAAGCTGTTTTTATAAATAATCTACTGAAATATGGCAAAATTTTACTTATCAGGGGAAATAATACCTAATTAATTTCTAAGAATATTTTGCAAGAGCAAAAAGGCATATGCAAATAAAGAATAGGTGGTCTATTTTTATGCTTAAGAAGCCACTTGCTTTTATGATACCAAGTCCCAGTGAAATGGGATGAAGAAGAGTCTATATATCCTGTTCTATGTCTCCTGCAGGTTTGTGCTAGATAAGAAATGGTTTTGAAACACAAAATAAGTAGTGGGAAAAGTATAAAAAGCAGGATTCTTCTGGGATGGGTGCTAAAACATGCCTTATTATTTTTTCAATGATTCAAAGGAGACAACAAGTGATAAAGTTTGCTTATATATAACTAAAATCTTTCAAGAAAGAAAATCTTTCAAGACAAATCAATGGAGACAGAATACAGAAATATATTTCAAATCAATTTAAGTGAGAAGAATAGTCACAATTGAATTTTAACACAGGCAAATGTCAGGTAATTCATTTAGGGAGATGGATGGATGGAGAGTGACTTGAGCTGTTGATGACAATTCACAGCTCATAAAAGAAAATTTTAAATAATTAAAAATTCTAATGTGTTGATTTGGAAAAATTATAGGTCTAATTTAATGACAGCATTTTAAAAATCAGGCTTGTCACATAACATTTTAGCAAATTCAATAGCTTACTTATCTGACATAAAGAAAAGAAGGAAGGAATGGTGGAAGGGAGGAATGGAGGAAAGAAAGGAAGAAAATTTATACATTGGTCTTCCAATTGTTGCGTATATGATCCTTCTCCTTTAGATATGGGTATTCATTATTATGTCAGTCATGATAAATCATTAAAAAGAATATTTCAAGATAGAAAAATTCTCATTGTTGTAGATAAGAATTTGAACTCATCAATAAATTATTTAAGAGAGCTCTTTTAGCTGAAATTTGCATCTTAAGTTCCATCTTTACTGTTATTTTTTTACATTTATATTAGTTTAATGTGCTATATTAATCCAAAGAAGAAATAAATCAGTTGATATTTACCTCCTGTTTCTGACCTATTGTAGAATGTAATATCTGAGCCACTATTTTCACTCCATTTAACTGGAATATTCCATGTGTAACTAAAGTGATTTAAAAAGAAAAAAATAACTTTTATTATTAAAAAAATAAAAACATACCCAAAGTAAACATAATTTTAAAAGCATCTTCTCAGATCACAATGGCATGAAGTTAGAAATCAACTTACAATAAAAAAACTCAAAAACACTCAAATACATGGAGGCTACATAGCATGGTAATAAACAATGAATGGGTTACCAATGAGATCAAGCAATAAATGAAAAACTTCCTGGAATTGATGTCAGAGAGGAAGAGAGAGGGGGAGATAGAAACATGGTGACGAGACAGAATCATTGACTGGCTGCCTCCTGCACACCCCACAGAGGGGATCAAGCCAGCACCTGGGACATGTGCCCTGACTGGGAATTGAACCATGACCTCCTGGTTCATAGGTCAACACTCAACCACTGAGCCAGGGTCAACCACTGAGCCACACTGGTCAGGCTAAACAGCAGTTTAAAATATATCCAATCTAATTTGCTAGAATATAAAACAGCAGCTATAAAATACAGTTTATAGTTAACAGCACAATCACAAACTTTATTATATTGATCTTTTTGTCACTGATAACAAGTCACCTCTATGTCTCAATGCATTCATACATTAAGAAGAGGAAAGGGTGGAAAAATAAAGTTTTGCCATTATAATTTTTTGCTTTCCAAAATAAACAAAAGATAAAGAAGTATATACAGACACACCCTGACTGACCTCATTTGATCCAGGAACTCAGATTTTCCTTTGTTTTGGGGAAAACTATTCTTTTTCAAAACTTGGATTACAGTCAGATACCAGTTCTCTGCGCCCCTTTCCTCTGGGAGAACCGGCTCTCTGAGAGTCCCAGGAGGAGCAGCCAGGCATGGGCCTCCACCGGTGAGCACCACCGCTAATTCATTTATTTATTTATTTATTTATTTTTAAATATATATTTTATTGATTTTTTTACAGAGAGGAAGGGGGAGGGATAGAGAGCTAGAAACATCGATGAGAGAGAAACATCGATCAGCTGCCTCCTGCACACCCCCCACCTGGGATGTGCCCACAACCAAGGTACATGCCCTTGACAGGAATCGAACCTGGGACCCTTGAGTCCGCAGGCCGATGCTCTAACCACTGAGCCAAACTGGTCAGGGCCACTAATTTAAATAATTCTGTTTTCTTCCAGGCCTTGGACAGAAAGTACTTTTTGGCCATTTGAACGTTTGTAAACACCTAGCTGTGCTGTTGGTGTGAGTTCATTCCCAAAGCTCTGAACTGGAAAGCCAGAAAACAGGTTCTGCTACGCACAGCACGGAGTACATGGCACAGAGTGGGCCTACAGAGATCTGCCTTTCCCTAGAAACAGGGCTACGAACAGTATTCTAAGAGGAGACTGTCCTTTGCAAATTCATCCAGCTCAATCCCCTGAACATTGTTTATTCTTTTCTTAGGAATTTCAGCTCAGCCTAATTGTTGGAACATCACGGCAGCTGGTCATTCCACCGTCTCTCCCATCTCTTCACAGAATTACCCTTCCTGCTCCCTGTCCCACTCTTGCCCCCTCTTATCTGTGCTCCACAGTGCAGCCAGATGGGAACTTTGAAAAATGTAAATGTGATGCGCCAATTCTTTCCTTAAAGTCCTCGAATCTGAGCACTATTGTTCCAAATCTTTAACGTGGTCTACCTGCCAGGCATCTGCCCTCCTCTCCACCCACCACTTTTCCCAGGGCCTCTCAGCTGCCCAGTTTCTTGGAGCTAGACTACCTGCATTCATATCAAGGCTCTATCACTTATACACTGTGTAACCTTAGATAAATTACTGCATTATTTTCGGCCCCCATTTCCCCATGTTGTAATAACAAACCATAAATAGTGCCAGTTACTTAGAAAATGCTCAATGAGTGTTGCATATTATATGGATAATGCTCCTTTTTTTTTTTTTTAACTCCAGAGCCCAATGTAATAGTTTCTGTTTTGAACACCCCAGTAGTCAAATCTCCACATCCATTTACTCAGCTTAAATGTCCCTTCCAGAAGAAAGAACGTCCTCTGTAGCCCTTCCTACCCCACTACACGTCCTGACCCACCCATGAATTCAGGCTCAGCCTATCAGTGGATACATATGACAGGAGACAATAATTACTGTGAAACTTTCAAATGGAAGCCTGCTTCAAAAGAGACAAATACTTTTAAAATTTAATGTCAAAAAGCTCCAGCAGTATTAAATTTGGCCAACTAATTTGCTAGAACATAAAACAGTAACTATAAAGAAAGGAGATTATAGTTATTAAATGAAACACTTTCTGAAACATCTTCACACCCTATAATTCTCCTTCCTCATGTTAGCCTAATTGCTACTGAATAATTGATCTGTGGTGACTTATATGTGACTACAAAATAAGGCCAGTGAGACTATTACAAAAGAGACAAAGAGGGTGAAAGGTCTTTTCAGTGGAAATTAGGCAGTGGAGATCAGAGGCTACAGGAGTAGGGGGAAATGCAAACTATGTCAAGAAGCTGAAAGAGGGAGTGATGAAAATTAGCGTGGGTGAAATTGGAACAATATCCAAGGGGACCAGAGCCACACTGTGTTGCTCCCATGTAGCAGGATCCAGTCTAGGAAGAGGCTCAGCTGTGTAACAGGGGTCTGGAGCGATAACACCTAAGGGTCACACCCAGGGGCTGGAGGTACTGATTTTCTTCTCTTCAGCTGGGAGTCGTTGACACTCCATAAACATCCTATCTAATAAAAGAGTAATATGCAAATTAGGTATCACTATCACAAAGATGGCCACCCCCATGGCCACAAGATGGAGGTGCCCAGTCCAGCTCAGCCCCACCACTGAAGTGATCAGGCCTGTTAGCCAGGCAGGGGGAGGCAGGGGCCCGAGGGGCAGAACAGGCAACCAGAGTGGGCTAGGGATACCCTTCTCAGGCAAGAAGCCTTCTCCAGAGCCTCAGGCATGGGCAAGGGCAGAGCCGGTGATCAGAGGGGTATGAGGGTGCCCTACTCAGGCATAAGGCCTGGGCCAGAGGCCTCAGGCCTGGGCAGGGGCAAGGCTGGAGGTCACAGAGGCCTGGGCTCCACGGAGCCAGCAATTGGAGGGGCAGGGGCAGAGCCTGCAATCGCAGGGGTCTGGGCACCAGTGGAGCCAGCAAAGCAGGGCTATGGGGGTCCCTGGCCCAGGCCTGTAGTCTTGGCCAGAGGCTGCAGTGGGGCAGGGATGGAGCTGGTGATCTCAGGGTCTGGGCAGGGGTGGAGCTGGCAATGCAGGGGTCTGGGCAAGGGTGGAGCATGCGATCATAGGGGTCTAGGCGTGCCCTGCCCAGGCCTGCATCCTTGGCCAGAGGTTACAGGCCTGGGCAGGGGTGGGGGTGAAATTGGAGGGGCAGGGGTGGAGCCAGAGATTGGACAGAACTACAGAGGAAACACCTTTTCTCACCTCTTATTGGCTAGGCTCCCTGTATGCCACTGGTAATATTCTTAGTAACTTGGGTAATAAAAATCCCTAAAGGCTATCTAGGGTTTTTCTACCACACTCTTGGGGAGAAAAAAATGAAGGTCCACTGCTGGAGGGCTAAGAAATGTCCTATCCTGCCCTAGCCAGTTTGGCTCAGTGCATAATGCCTCAAGCTTGCTGACTGCAGAGTCTGGATTCAATTCTGACCAAGGGCATGTACCTAGGTTGTAGGCTCCTCCCTGGCCGGGGCCCAGGTCAGGGCATATGGAGGAGGCAACCAATCAAAGTGTTCTTCTCACTTTGATGTTTCTCTCTGTTTTTCCCTTCTCTTCCACATTCTCTAAAAATCAATGGAAACATATATTCAGGTGAGGATTAAAAAAAAGAGAAAGAAATGTCATATCCTATGAAAGACACATCTTGAAAATGCCTAAAGAAAGTTGTCATTTCTTCATGGTGAAGGGACTGGAGTCCATGTTGATGAAAACACCTTGGTGGCTGCGGTGACTGGCAGTGGCTGCAGCAGCGGGGTGATGGGGCTTCCCCTGATTAGCCTGGTCGCCTCCCACAAAGGGAGGCCAGACTGCGGCTTTGGCCAGCTCCCCATGGGGAGCAGGAAGCGGGCCTAAGCCATCAGTAGGACATCCCCTGAGGGCTCCCAATATGTGAGAGGGGGCAGGCTGGACTGAGAACCCCAGTGCACAAAACTGGGCCCCTAGTTCTATATAATCCTATATAAGGCTGGAGATCGCAGGCCTGGGCAGAAGACCCCCAAACCCCTCTGATCACCAGCTTTACAGAGCCCAGGTCTCTGTGATCACTGGTTATCATCCTGCCCCCTGCCATTGCCAGCTCTTCCCTTGCCCCACTGGCAGCCTCTGGCCAAGGTTGTGGGCCTGGGCAGGGGACCCTCAGGTCCCTCTGATCTCAGGCTCTGCCCTTGCCCCACTACAGCCTCTGGCCAAGGCTACAGGCCTAGGCAGATGACTCCAAGGCCCCTGCCATTGCCAGCTCAAACCCTTTCCCCACTGTAGCCTGTGGCCAAGGCGGTAGGCCTGGGCAGGGGACCCCCAGACCCCTGATCTGCAAGCCCCAGACTCCTGCGATCACAGGCTCTGCTCCTGCCTCCCCAATCGTTGGCTCTGTGGAGCTCAGGCCCCTGCAATCTCTGGCCTTGCTCCTGCTCAGGCCTGAGGCCTCTGGCCCAGGCCTTATGCCTAGGTAGGGCAACCTTATACCCCTCCAATCATCAGCTCTGCCCCTGCCCCCTCCGATCACCGGCTCCACTCTTACCCATGCCTGAGACCTTTGGCAAAGGCCTCTGGCTGGGGCAGGGTACCCCCAGCTCCCTCTGATCACTTGTTCTGCCCCTTGGGCCCCCCGCCTCCCCTGCCACCTGCCTGGATAACAGGCCTGAACACTTTAGTTGTGGGGATGAGCCAGACCAGACCTGGTGCCGCCATCTTGTGGCTATGGGTACTGCCATCTTGTGGCCATGGGGACAGCCATCTTTGTGATGGAGTGATGCCTAATTTGCATATTACTCTTTTATTAGATAGGATTTTTCTCTTTGCAGTTAATCTAATGGATGGGCCTTCACCATTCTTCAAGTTTGTCCATCTTCCCAATCACTCTTGTTCCTGTAGATCACGTGCCTTACCCCAGTCATCTGCTCTGACTCTTAACATTGAGCTCTCTAAATGGTTGTGGGCCTAATTTCTTTCCATGGCTTTCCTGGATTGGATGCACTGTGTCCTGGGTCCTGTCTTTTACTCTTTTATCGATGTATTCATATTTTCTCTCTCTCTCCTCCAAGCCCCCTGGAGTACAACCGTAGTAACTTTCAAAGAGGTGCTGTGTGGAAAGCACTTTCTGGAAATGTCTTCACTGTGCATTTTTGCATTTGGTTTACTTTCACTGGGTAGAGAATGAGAGGTTGAAAATATGTTTTGCTTCATTTTAGATGATTGCTCCATTTTCTTCTTGCATTCAGGGTTGCTGTGAAAAAGACTAATGTATCCTTGTTTTCAAAATGTTTTGAAATTGTAACGAGGCATGTGTGTACTCAATACAAAAAGGCATGCACTCAATGGGGCCTTTCCATCAAAACCCTGGTGTTCTTTATTATTTCTTCATAATTTGCCTCTCAAGTTTCTCTGTTTTCTTTTTTGAGAGACTTCTATTAGTTGGGTGCTAGATTTTTCACATCTCCTCTTTCCTATTTGCCAGTTCTATGTGTGTTTGTCTTATATTTTTAGAGAATTCCCCAAATTTATTTCTAGTTGGTCTATAAATTTTCTACAAAAATTTAATCTTCCAGAGACCTTTTGTGTTCTCAGTTTGTCCTTTCAAAGACATTCGGCTCTTAATTAATGGATAGTTTCTTTGATCTCTCTGTTCCACAAGTTTATTTTCTGTTTCCTCATTTATGTTTCTTATAGAGGCAGGTGTTTTATTTGTTCATGTGGGATTTTACCTTTCTATGCTTTTAGATTCTTTTCTCATGGTTTTTGAGGCGTAATTGTCCATTCATGTTTAAGAAAGGACTAAGTTGATTATTCTTGGTGTTTTGTATGTAATCCCTCTACTCTTGAGAAGGGAGTATTATTTTTGAAAGTTTTCTCTACTGAACAAGAAGTCTGGCTGGGAGCTCTGTGGATGAATGAGGGGTGCAGGTAGCTGCACCCATCCATTCTGCATACGCCATAATGAGGGACACTTTACACTGGATGTCTCAGCCTAAGAGAAACACTTAGCTCTTCTCCACTGATTAAGTCCATTTCTTTAGGGGGAAAAAGCCCTCTGGATTTTTGCCTTGGGTCATTGATAGACTTCTGAGAGCTCTGTACAGAGGAAAGGAAGGCAGTAGACAAAGGGAAAGTGGAAGAGAATGTCTGAGGGCCCAATGTCCTGAGTTCATTTCAAATCAATTGCCCTATTTTCAGCCTCACTTGTCACTCCTGCTACCCCCTGCCTCCACTCTTCATGCTTTCATTCTATTTCAAATCTCTTTTTATCGGCTGCAACTTCCTCAGTTTATTTTTTGTCAATATTTCTCCTGCTTTTTGTCTTCTAGAATTCTATGCTACATATAACCCCTTCCCTCCATTTTCTTTACTTTTATGAGTTTATTTCTTTCAGCACTTCTATTTCTCTATTCAATAGTTTCTGGGAAGAATAAGATGTGGGTGCATTTTGAACCTGGAGACCATTGAGCTATTTTAAAATGCCTGTGTTTCCCCAAAAACACCATCCTATATAATAAAAGTCTAATATGCTAAGTGTCTGGTCATTTGGTCTGCCATTCATCCAATTAAAGTGTAATATGCTAATGATATGCTAAGACTGCTCAACTACTCGCTATAATGTGCACTGACCACCAGGGGCAGAGTCAACTGATTGCCAGTAGCTATGACATGCACTGACCGCCAGGAGTCAGACAGTTGACCGGTTGACTCATCACTATGACATGCACTGACCACCAGGTGGCAGATGCTCTGACCGGTAGGTTAGCTTGCTGCTGGGGTCCAGCCAATCAGGTCTAAGCGAGAGGTGCTGAACACACCCTGGATCCCTCAGCTGGCCAACCTCCTGCATTCATCCCCAGCCCCAGTCATGCACCAGTGGTGTCCCTCCACCTGGTCTGAACCCTCTCACAATCCAGGACCCCTCAAAGGATGTTGGAAGGCCAGTTTTGGCCCTATTCCGCAGGCCAGCCCGAGGGACCCCACTGGTGCACGAATTCGTGCACTGAGCCTCTAGTGCTTTTTATATTATCACCCATCAATCTTGTACCAATGAGCAAGATCTAAGCAAATGACCAATATTCCCATCAGCTTCCTGCTTTTCTCTTGAAATGCATTATCAAACCTTACCCAAGCTCTGAATGTGGCAGAGAAGGATTAGCTCTTGGGTCCAATAGGAAGCGTTTCTGTTTGATGTTATATATATCAGTCACACTCAAGACAGGATAACCCATCTGTTTGGTCCAGGTGTCCATCACTTCTTTCACTGGCAGATTACTTGCCTAAAGTTTAAAGGACACGAAGAATAATTAACAAATGAGAAATAAAAGGATAAATAATCAGATAAAAAATGATTAATAAACTACTAATAAAACAAAGAAGTATGTGACATACTCTTCCTTACCTCTTCAAGTGCTGCCCAAAAATCTGAAGTTTTTGCATTTCTAAATTTGTATCTTTCCAAATAAATCTGTATGTGAAAGAAAACAAACACATTAGGACTCAATGTTTGCTTTTCTTACGTTTCCACAATATGAGCTGAACCCTTAGACACACTTCACCCGGCTGTATAATATAGTGTACCTGGAATGAAAATCAAGTGATACACTGTATGAAAAGTATTTTAACCTAAAAAACATTGTACAAACAATAACTTATTTGTAAAGCATAAGAAATATTTTTATTTTTTTAATCCTCACCAGAGGATATTTCTTTCCACTGATTTTAGGTAGAGTGGAAGAGAGGCGGAAAGACAGAGAGAAACATCGATGTGAGAGAAACACATTGATTGGCTGCCTCCTGCATGAGCCCTAACCAGGTTTGGGGCCTAAGGAAAAGACTGCAACAAAGGTTTGACTGGAATCAAACCCAGAACGCTTGGATCCCAATGCTCTATCCACTGAGCCGAACCAGCTAGGGAGAGAAATATTTTTTCTTATTAATGAATTTGTTCTTTTTTTTTTAATCAATTGCAATTGTGAACAAGAGAAATAGTTTCATTTTTTTCAGGACAAACAATATAAAATAAATAAGGGGAGTGAAGTGTTCAGCAAATAGTCAACAGTTCACAACACTTCTGATCCACTCTGAAGAGAGAGTCATAATTCTGTGATCTTTATTTAGTGGTGTTAACCTATCCACTGCCTGCTGCATCCCGTATCTTCACTGATAGTGGTGTTTTCTCATCCTCAGATACTACATGATCCCATCATACACATAAGTGATTGAGGTGATAATCAAACATAAAACAAGTGAGCTTGGCTCTAAGCCAGGGCTCTGAAAACAGAATTGTTTCTAAATTTTTAAATGGCTGAAAAATACTTTTGTTGTAAAAAGCTATACAGTGAGGATTTTAAGTGTTGTGGGCCATAAAATCTCTATTGCAACTACTCAACTCCACTTCCATAGCAGAAAGGCAGCCATAAATAACATCTAAGTGAATGAGCTGCCTTCCAATGAAACCTCATTTATGCACACTGATATGTGAGTGGCACATAACTTTTGTGTTATAAATTAATCTTCTTTAGATTTTTTTTCAGCCATGTAAAAATTTAGAAATAATTTTGTCTGCAGACCTTACAAGAATAAGTGGTAAGCCAAATTATGTCCACAGACAATAGTTTGAAATGAATATACAACCTTTTTAATGATGATGGTGGTGGTGGTGGTGGTGGTGGTGGATAAATTGGGGAAATCATTCACTTTATAGCATAAGTCTTCAAATATTTTTAAAATACAAAAGTTTAATTAGAAGACTTCCCGTTTTGACAATTCTATTTACAAAATCTCTGTATATATGAGTTTTCAGATATGTGACTTAAACCTAGAGAAATTCCCAGTCTTCCCCTAATCTCATAATTGAGCACCACTGGTGGTTCTCCAGCACACTTTGCAAAGTTCCCACTGTATCACTCCTTTGTCACTATCTAGAGTTATCCCATTTAAAATGTGTTAGTCTTTGCCTGGCTGGCCAGCGTGACTCAGTGGTTGAGCATCGACCTATATGAACCAGGAAGTCCTGGTTCAATTCCCAATCAGGGCACATGCCTGGATTGTGGGCTCAATACTAGTAGGGGCCGTGTAGGAAGCAGCCAATCAACGATTGTCTCTTATCACTGATGCTTCCATCTCTCTCTTCCTCTCCCTTCCTCTCTGAAATCAATAAAAACATTGGCTCCATGGATAGAGCATTGGCCTGCAGATTGAAGATTCTTGGGTTCGATTCCACACAAGGGCACATACCTCGGTTGTAGGCTCCCGGCAGGCAACCAATGGATGTGTCTCTCTCACATCGGTGCTTCTCTCTGTCTCTCCCTCTCCCTTCCACTCTCTCTAAGAGTCAATGAAAAAATTATCTTCAGGTGAGGATTAAAACAAAAAACAGAAACTTCTTAAATATTCTTTGAGCCTTCAAAGAAAATCACCAGTGGTTGACTTTGCACATACAGTTTTCACTCTAAGCTGTTATAATGTTCAAGAGGTGCTGTACCTGGGTCACATTATCTCCTCCATTCCTCTTCTTTTCAGGCATCGAGAGACAGAACAGTGTTAGCAGGACTGCTCCCGAAGCCTGAAAGGGCCGAGGCCAGTTTGGAATGGGGCCTTTGCATTTGCTCTTCTGGCTAGTTCACTGGCCAGCACCGCCACCGGAGGGCAGGCAAAGGCAAGGAGAAGAAATGACAGGCACATACTCTAGTGTCAATTTCAGGTATTCATTCCAGAGTTTGCAGAAATCATTTATTTTAGTAAAATAATTGGATACTTGGAATATTAATAATTATAACTATAGATACCTGTTAATCTGAAGTTCTAGTGAATAGTAACATCTTAAAATTAATTTGGAGGAGTTTATCAGTATTTTCACAGTGTCTTGAGCTTAGAAACAAGCAATCTTGGAACTGAAAGGGACCTTGAATATTATTTAATACAATTCCCACATCTGGGGGGCAGAGGTTGGCGGTTAAGGACACTGGTGCTTAAAGAGGTGAACTAATTTGCCTGAGATTATTTTGAAGAGAATTCTGAATCTTGGACCCGTTTGTGGGGGTTTTGCAACTATAATTATTATTTTTTTTATTGATTTGAGAGAAACATCAATTTGTTGTTCCTCTTATTTATGAGTTCATTGATTGCTTCTTGCAAGGGTCCTAATCAGAGCTTGAACCTTCACCGTGGCCCACTGGGACAATATTCTAACTAAGCTCCCCAGCCAGGGCTATTTGTTTTTTGTTTGTTTGTTTGTTTTTTTATAAATTGTATTTCTTGCTTCTACTGAACATTTATGTAAACATTATATTAAAGGTACTCATTTTAGACATACAGATGGCCTATGAAAAGATGAAAAGATGCTCAACTTCACTAATCATCAGAAAAATGCAAATTAAAACCACAACGAGATATCACCCCACACCTGCCAGAATGGCTATCATCAATAAATCAAAAAACAACAATTATTGGTGAGGATGTGAAGAAAAGGGAACCCTCGTGCACTGTAGATGGGAATATAGACTGGTGCAGCCACTATGGAAAACAGTATGGAGGTTCCTAAAAAAATTAAAAATGGAACTACCTTATAACACAGCAATTCCACTTCTGGGTATATATCTGAAGACACTCAAAACTAATTAGAAAGGATGTGTGCACTTCTATGTTCATTGCAGCATTATTTACAAGAGCCAAAATACAGAAGCAACCCAAATGTTCATCAATAGGTGAATGCATAAAAAAGCAGTGGTACATGTATACAATGGAATATTACTCGGCCATAAGAAATGAACTGTTTCCATTTGTGACAGTATGAATGGATGTAGAGGGCATTATGCTAAGTAAAATAAGTCAGTCAGAGAGAGACAAATACCATACGATCTCACTTCTATGTCGATTCTAAAGAACAAAATACATGAACAAACAAAGTTGAAACAGACCCATTCATTTAAGAAACATTTTTGGGCTCTCCTACCGTATGATGAGTTCTACTAGGCACTGGAGTCTATGCAAAGATATGATAACAGAGTTCCTCACTAAAGGTGCTTACAGCGAGAGAAGATATGAACTCTGAGTTTTAAGCTGATGGGAAACTTACACAATATTCTAATGCACATATAAGAACAAGCATGTAGCTTCCCCTTACCACCTAGTGTCCATACAGAACACTTTATTAATGGACAAAAGGAGGCAGAGGTACTTGGGTACTGTCTGAATACATCCTAAATGCTGCTCTTACCTCTTACTTTCATAGTCACCTGGGAATTTTAATATTGGGTTGAAAGGGACCATCTCCTTTTGGGACAGTCGAGAAAATACTCATGTCACACAAGCAGACATGGTGGCAGTGAGAGTTCAGGCAGAGTGGACAGGCACTGCTCTGGGAAGTCACTGTGGTGCTCGGCAGGAAGGTCAGTAGGGCCGCTGCTCTGACCGGTGCTCTGCTTTATGGGCTGGGCACCAATCAGCACTGCTCTGCCTAACTGCCTGGGATGTCAGAGCAGGGAGGATGGAGACGGAATGCAAACACCAGGATGATGGTTCATCTCCAGGCTGCAACGGGGCCAACCTGCAGACAGGATGAGGGACGCATTGTCGCTACTTTGATGATCTAAGACCCTGAGAGAATTGGCTTAGAGTCTGCTAGGAGAACGAAATCAAAGGGAGACATCTAATGGGAGGAATAAGCTCGAGTGGATATGTGAAATGCTCTAGAAAGTTTGTCATTTCCATTTCCGAAAAGCAGCAGCCCTTTTTTATTCACTGACTCCCCCATAATAGGAATGTTTACATTAACCATTTTCAAATGCAGGTTGAGGAAATAGTCTTTCTGAAAGCTGTAAGAGAAGGCTTTAATAGAGATAGCTTTATATTTTTATATCATGCTGCCACAGACGAAATCATCTTCCCCAGACATTCACACATTAAAGCCCTAATCCCCAAGGCCAACATGATGGTGTTTGGAGATGAGGCCTTGGGGAGGTCTTTAGGTTTACATGGGAAATGTCCTTCTTCATCTTATACTCCTGAGCCTCCAGAACTGTGAGAAAATAAGTGTCTGTTTGTTTAAGCTACTCAGTGTGCCCAGCGGACTCATTCACATGTAAAGAAGACACACACACACACACACAACACACACACACACAAAACAGACTAAGTCATTTGTTTAAAATACTCTATGAACTTTTGCCACAGGATAATTATTGACACAATGTACAGTAGGCACTTAAGTGGACATGAAATCAGTTTTTAATATTTAGCTATGTTGCCTATCCCTGAGTAAAGAAAGTTACAGTAAAAGGGAATTTCCTTTAACTAATTACATATCTTAACATTCATCAGCCACATAGTATCTTTTGCTTTTAATATCCTTAAAAATAATAAATCATACCTGACATCCTTTTTGAAAGTTGTTTGGTGTTATCCAGTCTTCAATCATTCTCAGAATGGAAGCTCCCTATAATGGAAAGAATGAGAACTTAAACTGATAAAAGATATGTAAGGGACAAATACCAGTAATTATTATTGTGACTATAATTTCATGAGATTTCCGGAAGATGATTCTGCTAAATTACTAATTATAGCTTTGTTACTTTAGGGTAAAAATACCACTTTGCACACCCCTGTATCGGTGCTTCTGAAATAACTTCTGGATAAAGAGAAGTCGAAATAGATAAAATAGCCAGCATTTCAGTGGCTTGAGGCTCAAGCAACTATTGCAGTTCACAACATGAACCAGCAGAGGGGGACTTTTCAATGAAAGAGAAAGAGAGAACATCTTACAAATACTGTGTTCTTTCACGAATAAGGAAAGCAGTTTCAGGATACAATTTTGGCTACTTATAATTTATATTAAAATTCTTGAAAAAGAATTCTATTTAATAGAGGGAAGTAGATACTTGATAAATTATCTGCATTCAGGTATGAATACGTTTAGAGGAGAAGCTGTAGGACATACTGAGGAAGAAAATGGGTAACAAAACTTTAGGTCACTATGGATTTTTCTGTCACTTTTTATAAAATTACTAGAGGCCTGATGCATGAAATTCGTGCAAAGGACTCATCCCTCACAGCCCCTCACGGCCTTGGCCAGCCCTCACAGCCCTGGCTTCATCCAGAAGATCATCCAGATGGTTGTCCAAAAGGATGTCCAGATGGTCGTTCTGCTATTTGGTCTAATTAGCATATTAGCTCTTCATTATATAGGATAATGGATAAAACTGCCCTTTTACAACATGTTAACAAAGTCAGCATTAAATCTTATCTAAAAATGAGTAAAGGTAATTCCTCCAAACTGAGTTGGATTTAAACACTTATTAGAAGCACTAAAGGAGTCTACTAGAAAAGGTGTCCACATGTATGGCATTTCTGATTGTCCGCATGGGCAAAAAAAAAATTTACCACCTTAAAAAACAACAACAACCCTGACTGGTGTTTCCCAGTGGTTAAGGCATCCGCCCACACACAGAAGGATCTCAGGTTTGATTCCCGGTCAAGGTCATGACATATGTGGGCTGCAGGTGCAATCCCAGCCCCAGTTGAGGCGTGTTAGGGAGGCAACCATCAATGTGTCTCCCTCACATTGATGGTCCATGTTTCCTCTCTCTCTCTCCCCCTTTCTCCCCCCACCCCCACCATTCCACTCTCTCTTAATATATATATATATATATATATATATATATATATATATATATATATATATATTTATTATATCCTATATAATAAAAAAGTAATATGCAAATTGACCCTAACAGCAGAATGACTGGGAATGACTGGTCACTATGACACACACTGACCAACAGGGGGCAGGTGCTCAATGCAGGAGCTGCTCCCTGGTGGTCAGTGCACTCTCACAGGGGGACCTCTGCTCAGCCACAAGCCAGGCTGATAGCTGCCAGTACAGTGGTGGTGGGAGCCTCTCCCGCCTACTCAGCAGCAATAAGGATGTGAGACTGTAGTTTAGGCCTGTTCCCTGCTGGCAAGTAGACATCTCCCGAAGGCTGAGGGATATCTGACTGCCAGCTTAGGCCCAATCCCGCAGTGAGCAGGCCTAAACCAGTGGGTGGACATCCCCTGAGGGGTCCCAGACTACCAGAGGGCACAGACTGGGCTGAGGGTCCCCACCTCCCTCATCAAGTGCACAAATTTTTGTGCTCTGGGCCTCTAGTGTGTGTGTGTATATATATATATATATAAAATATCTCCTTGGGTGAGGATTTACAAAAATCAAAATCAAATAAAGCTATTTAAAATTTTATGCTTAAAGCTTAAATGTTCAATTATCAGGGTGAGTCTTGTTATAAACAAAAGTACAAAAGAGAATTTTTTTAAAAAATCTGATTCAAAATCCTGAGGCACTGATCACATTGATCAGTCTCACTGACGAGTACACGCTTTTGAATATTCACTCAGAATAAGTTCTGCATTGTTCCTCGAGCCTGTTAACATAGTTTAACCACATGACCACCCTTTTGTGGATTTACTAAAAGAAAAGTCACGAAGCAGGAAGATACTAAGAACAATGCCATCGTTCCCCCACCTTGCTGTAGGATATTCCATCAAAAGCAGATGTTATTTCAGCTGGATTTGACACAGTGACAACAATGGGGTGTGAAGACATCAAAGAGTCATCCTCTTGTACAGGTAGTACATCTTCAAGTAACATCTGGTCCCGCTAAAATGACAGGATGAACCAGAGAAATATAGTATTTCCTTTACACTGGTTCAGACTTCAACACAGCATGCATATAACACAAATTGAGGGAAATAAATATAAATTATTCCCATTATTTACAATAAGCATTGGGTGTTCAAATCAATCCCATCTTACACTGATTGTCTATACTGATTTCACTACCTTCTCCTGTTTATAACTCCTTTGATTTTGCCTCCATGTTACAGGCTGAGAAGACACAAGCATCTGTGGATTCTGACTCTGTTACCTCTATGTGGCTTTCAGATGTATGCCCGACTTTTGAACCCCTGTTTCCATATCTGTGTGTGGGAATGATGATATCATCACCTCCCAGATTTGTTCTGAGAATTGAGGTTGATTCAAAAATTAACATTTGAGTTCTTAAAAAAAATTTTTTGTCAACTAATCATTGGAATTTGGGTGATATATACTTAATTGAAGAAAACATTTACTTTTGCTTTAGTTCAATTAATAATCATCTTCTCATTCCAGTCCTATTTTCTCATCAAAATAGAGCTGTTGAGAGGTCTAGCCCCATAGTCCTTCTTGGTTCAAAGCTCACCTTTCCACTTCCTCGATGTGTGAGTTCAAACAAGTTCCCTTACCTGCTAAATAGGGTAATAATGGCATCTACTTTTTAGAATTGTGCAGCTGATTCAATGAGCTAATGCACGGTAAGCAATTGGCAGAGTACCTGGCATAAAGGGAAAACCTAACACAGCTATTATTATTTTGATTCTTAATCAATTAGATTCTAAAACCTAACTTGTTAAATCCCTACTAATAAAAAAAAAATCAAAAGTTTTATTGGTCTTACTGAATTAAAAATATTAGTTTACATTTTCAGATTTTATGATTTCCTTTTATAATAGGCAAGGTATTATTGTCAATCAAGGTAAACTGTGAGGCATTAAGAGAATAAAGTTTTCAAATGAGGATTTAGACATACAGAGCTTCCAAATGCACAGAAATATATTTTTACCTAAAGTTACAGAATACTAGAGTGATGACTGCCAATTAAGGTAATTTTGACTTGGACTTCAATTTTTTTCTGCCCCTGTACGATCTTTAGGTAAGTAGACAGAATCCTGTTCTCAGTGTCAGGAAATTTTACTCTAGTCTTAGATGTGCTACCAACCGTCTGCGTGACAATGGAATGTTATATGCCCTGAGCACCACATTTTCACCTGTGAGATAAGGCGCCACGACTGTGGTACTTAGCAAGCTCTCTCATGATGCATCTTTATTTATTTGCCCTTTCCACCCTTAGGACACCAATTTGGGAACTTCTTAATGGAAGATAATATTTATTCAGGTTATTTAGAGTGCTTATTGAATGAGAAATGAATGTATGAAGAATGATTGAATTCAATTGTGTGATTAGATTTTACTTAAGAACTGCATACTAAATGCTTCTGGAATTTAATCGGTGGTTTTGAAACACTGAAATTAGAATGTTAAAATATAATGGATTATATACAGCAATATTGAAATGTTACAATTTATTATAATAACCTGATATCCTTCTTACATCAAGATATTTCATAGAAAAGGCATTTTTTAATTTATATAGCTTAATTTCAATGAATTATGAAATCAGCAATTTTCAGCATGGATGGGTAGTTCTCAACGAGGAGAATATAGTTTTGTTCCCAGGGGATATCTAGAAATATGGGAAGGCATTTTTGGTTTTACAACTGGAATGGAAGGATAACTGGCATCTAGTAGATATAGCAGATACAAGCCCAAGGCGTTGCTAAATATTCTGCAAGACACAGAAGAACAGCCCACAATGAAGAATTATTCTATCCAAAATGTCAATAGTTTCATGGGTAAAAAACCTGATGTGTATTAAATTTGTAAAGCAACAACAGTTGTTACAAATTTACTTTTTCATTTTTTAAAGTAGATTGTGGAAACTGTAGGTGGGGCTTCAAGTATTTAACAGTGTCTTTTTATTCTGTCCACTAGAGGGCAGTAGCCTATACAGTACACAGCTGTAATTCTCTAATTTCACACATCTACACAGGCTTTCAAATATACAAACAGATAAGCATACTCTCACTATCTAAATATAAATACAAACAGACCTAGCTTTTTGGAAAGACACATCTGTAAAGGTCATAGAAGCCTGTGTTCCAGGCCCCTCAGGGACACACAGTATGATAATAGTAATCACACGGCATTTGGGGAGCTTTTAAACTTATAGGATAGAGAGCAATGTTTTTTCGTAGAGGATGGAACTGACTCAGAGAGGATATGTAACTTGCTCAAGGTCACATTCCCTGTGAAGCCCCTAAGAAACGAAGCATCTAGGATTTGAACTTGAGTTGAACTAGTAAGTTTATGCTCTTATCTCTTTACCACACTACTTCAGCAACCTATGTAACTTAAGTCATTCACAAAATTAGGCTTAGACATTTTTCCGAGGGCTAGCACTACAGACACTTTCTTGAACAGAATTAGCATTGTCGAAGCTATTTTTCTTCCTGCCCTGACACATGTTCTTCAGTGTCATCCTCAGATCCTGGTGGTCAGTTGCTCTCTAGGGCCTGGGCCTAGGCGCTAAGTGAGGTCCAGTGCAGTAGAGCCAGCCGGCTCCACCCCATTCTCACAGTGGAATTCCCGGCTCACCACTGCCCTTGGCCCCAGACTCCGGGTCATAGTCCAAATGCTTCCATCTGCTTTGCATGAGAAAAACGGAGATTTGGAGCTTGTAAGCTTAGGACTCACCATTTGCCAGTCTCCTTCCGCATGGTTCACTCCCAAAGACTCAAAGAAGGAAGCGAAGCCTTCATTCAGCCACAAGTCTTCCCACCAGTCCATGGTCACAATATTCCCAAACCACTGAAATGATAAGCAATAGAGTCGCAGTTAAATGCTTGTACCTTTGGTAGAAAATCTCAGTCCATTCGTTTGTTCCTGTAAATGTTATCATTTGACACAGACGTGGCAGGCGCTCTTAGCCTTTATCTCCTGGCTTTAAAATAATCTTAAATTTTCCTTAGTTTCTTGCCTTTAGTTAGGCATTACTGGAATATTTAAAGTTATAGCAAGTGCATTTACTAAAGGCAAAACAATGTGTCTTAAAAGTTTCAACAATAGGGGGGGGGGTAAGAGATCAACCAAAGGACTTGTATGCATGCATATAAGCATAACCAATGAACATAAGACACTGGGGGGTAGGGTAGGCTGGGGGAAGGTCAAGGGGACAAAAAAAGGAGACATTTGTACTACCCTTTGTAATATTTTAAGCAATAAAACAAAATTAAAAAAAAAGAAAAGCCATCTGCAGACACGTGTATATACCAAAAAAATTTGTCAAGTAAGTCACTGGACAACTTAAAATAATATTCTTTTTTAAGTGGTTATTATTATTATTATTGTTATTACCGTTGCTCTTTCTTTGATGTTGTTATTAGCATTATTATTTTAATTGGCAAATTCTAGATTTTAACTGAATCCTGAAGTTAATGGAGTGTTAAAAATTTTATAATACCGACAATCTTGAATATTAAAAATCATAATAAACTTGAAAAAAGTTTCAACAATAATTATATTAAAAATAAAATAAAGAAAGAAAAGGAAAAAAGTTTCTCTATAGTACAATATGTATCAGCACCAGAAAGACTTTCAAGCAGGATTTTTTGAGTTGGCTACTTTTAATTTGCTAAATTATAACTTACTTCAATGCCAAAATGAGCTGATTTGAGGCTAAGATTCTATACCTGATGCACAAGTTCATGGGCAACCACAGCAGCAACCCTCTGCTTGTTGGATGAGGCTGATTCCAGGGGGTCGTACAGCAGGTTCGTTTCCCGGTACGTGATGAGTCCCCAGTTCTCCATAGCTCCAGTGCCAAAGTCTGGAATAGCAATCTTATCTATGGAAAAAAGAAAGAGTCCAGTGAGAAATACATTCTTTCCATTTGTTCATAAAATTAACAACGTAAGTTCTTTGGATGAATGTATTTTAAAAAATATCTAAAAATATCTTTGCAGTCTTCATGCACTCAAAATTTCCATGGCTCTTTTCCTGTTGGCTCCAGATATCCATGTGTCATGTGTTTTAATAGTAATTTTGCTAATTATACATTTTTACTATGGCAATGCTCTTTTCAAGACCTCTGTAATTTTGTGTCTTTTGTTCCTCCTTGTACTTCATTTTAATTAGCTGTTTAAATAATTTTCACTTAGATAACACAGAGTATCTGTTTTAGGGATAAGCTGTGAAAAATTAAGAGAATGACGTTTTCAAATGAGGACTTAGAAGCACAGAGCTTCCAAGTGCACAAAAATATATTTCTATCTAAGGTTACAGAATATTAGAAAATAGAAATTCTACTTTTTTCCTTACTCTGTATAATTTGAGGTCAACCTGACTCCCTACGAATTGAGTAACTTACCATCAGGTCATATGTATTAAAGTAGCTGGATTAAGACGGAATTGATGCCCTAGCTGGTTTGGCTCAGTGGATAGAGTGTCGACCTGCAGACTGAAGGGTCCCAGGTTTGATTCCGCTCAAGGGCACATGCCTGGTTTGCGGGCTCCATCCCCAGTAGGGGGTGTGCAGGAGACAGGCAATCAGTGATTCTCTCTCATCATCGATGTTTCTATCTCTCCCTTCCTCGCTGAAATCAATAAAAATACATTTTTTTTTAAATGGACCTGACTACATTCTCTCTAAATTTCCTTCCAGGTCTAAAACGTTGAATTTTATCACAACTTCCTATTCTTATTTTTCCTGGGGCTTATAATCTTAGACATACTATATGACCAGAAGATGTGTTGATCAGTTCTATGTTAAATCCTAAAACAGAAAATATTTAGCTTGATTACTAGACAAATTACAGTCCAGTTAGTGAACTATAATAAGAATCTAATTTCTTTATCATTACATCGAATTTAAATGAGGCACATAAATGAAAAATTAAAATTCCACCTAACATATAAGAAAGGCCTTTTCTGGTTAAAATAAAGATTCTTAAAGCTTTTGATAAAACACTGAAAATAGATCTTAAGTGGAGATCAAGATTATGGCTATAGTTTCCTTTTTATGTTATCTTCATTCTTATGTTTGTTTTTTGTTTGTTTGTCTTTTTCACAAGAACACCGCTTAAAAGGTAGAGAAGTATTCCCCACAAGGGCCAATATTTTCCATAGTATTATGAAGAATAATTTAATTTGGGAGGGTAATAATAAACACAGAAGTCATTTTTAAGGAAAGTCTAAGATGGAGTCAATACTGAAAAGGTTGGGGGAAAAAACCTGAAAGAGTTGAAATGCTTGTAGAAATATGAAGGAGGAAGAGGAGGAGAAAGACAAGGAAGAAGAGAAGTTGTAGTAGTAATTGCTACAGTAGTTCTTACAGTGGTTTTAGAGGTAATACAGCAGTAAGAATAATTGCAGTAGTAGTAGTTGCTGTTGCAGTTATAGTAGTAGAAGCAGTGGTGGTGGTGGTAGTCATAGTAGTTGCGGTAGTAACTGTAGCAGTTGCAGTAGCAGAAGTATGTAATAGTAGTGACTGTAGTGACAGGAGTAGTATAGTGGCAGCAATATTCGTGGAGAGGAAGAACAACGCAAAGAAAACAGAGAAATAAATATGTGAGATTTCCACTGCCTAGGATTTCTTGGGTGGTACAAGTGAGATAAAGGGGGAAAAAGACCTTTAAATTGATATGCGGAACATTTTATTAAACATTCTGATTTTGATGAAAAGTTGTTTTTCTGCCTGTCTCCTCTATTGATAATAGCTTCTAAGCAATCAAGAAAGAAACTGGATCTACCGCCATTAAAAAGAAAATCTACACACTTGCTTAGAGCTGCAGCCATTCCCATGTAGAAAATCTGGCATTTCAGCTGCTTTGCATCAAGGATTATATCAGACATCGATACGAGTGTTCCATTTAAAGTCTTTGCTAATACCATTGAGGTTACAATAAAAAATTTCTGCTTTTGATAGAAGTATCATATCAGTACCATTTAAAAAATATTTTATTGATTTTTTATAGAGAGGGAGAGGGATAGAGAGTTAGAAACACCGATGAGAGAGAAACATCAATCAGCTGCCTCCTGCACACTCCCCATTGGGGATGTGCCCGCAACCAAGGTACATGCCCTTGACCAGAATCGAACTTGGGACCCTTGAGTCCACAGGCCGACGCTCTATCCACTGAGCCAAACCGGCCAGGGCAGTACCATTTTAATATAGCTTCTTTTTTTAAAAATAAAACTGCTCCATTAGAAAAATATTTATTGAAGGAGCACCATTGTTTTATTTTAACTGATGAAGAATCTAGAATTAGTCCTGTGTAACAACAGAAAAACTAGATGCACATGGGACCACAACAGCATTATTTATTCTTCTTATTTCCCAACTCATTGATGGGTACTAATTTTGAAATCAATTGATCTAGGTTGCTATTTCTGGCTCCTTCATTATCAACATCTATAGTTTTGTGCAGTTCAACACTTTAATTTTTATTTGGAGATAAAAGACTATATATTTATCAGGTGAGAACAGACTATAGACATTCTTGCAGGAATCCGGAATGGATCCTTCCACATCTACTAAGTGTTAGACATATACTGTGGGCACACAACAAAAGAAATTTAGGGATGGGTATTAACTAAGTATGATAAAGCTGGAGGAAGTGAATTAACTTGGGTGAAAACAAAAGCAATATTAAAAATCTATATATACAAGGAGTCAGGGTCCACAATGTCCAAAATGACTGAAGGGATGACCAAATGCCAGGCTGCATGCGCAGCCAGCTTGGGTGGGCGGGGACTGTCCAGTGGGCTGACCTGCTGGCCTCGCGGGGGAGAGAGAGAGGTGGGGCTGATCAGGAGCTGCCACCGCTGCTGGCAAAGCCCAGAGGGAGAAGCAGGGTCTGATCCACACCCTCCATGGCAGCTGCTGATCAGCCCTTGCCCCCCTCTCTCTCTCCGGGCCTTGCCAGCAGCCACGCCTTTCTCTCGCTCCAAGGAGTCAGCAGTTCAGCCCACTCACCGGCAGCCTGGGGTGGCCGCTGATCATCCCCACATTTCTGATCAGGCCTGGAGATAGGCCTAGAGACACTGACTGGCATAGAAACCAACCAATCAGAACCAAATCTGGGTGAACTGCAAAGAGCCAATGGATGCCTAGGAGGCAGAGCTTTTGACACTGACTGGCATAGAAACGGACCAGTAAGAACCTAATCTGTGAAGGCAGAACCTAAGGTGGGGGCTGAGGAGGGGTTTTAAGGGCAACAGCTGTTTGGTATAAAGTGTAAGAAAGTGATTCAATTTTTAAATGGCTGGTTTCGCAGTATAGTGCATATGGCTGGCTATCAGTCCAGACATAAGGATTATGTATTTTTGTCTGCCAAGAGCATCTCCTCCTGCTGAAAAAGGCTTCACTCCCTCCCACCACCTCATTTAAGCAATCCTATCCTATATAATCTATCTATACTAATAAAAAGGTAATATACTAATTAGACTAGGTCGACCAGCCATCTTCCGTATGTCCGACTTCCTTCTGGACAAAGCCATGGTGATGGAGGCCGAGGCAGAGGTAGTTAGGGGTAAGCAGGCAGGCAGGCAGAGGAAGTTAGTAGCAATCAGGCAGGCACGCAGGTGAATGGTTAAGAGCCAGTGGTCCCTGATTGGAGAAGGTACAGACTGGGCTGAGAGACCCCCCCCCCTCACGTGCACTAATTTCATGCACTGGGCCACTAGTAAGAAAATAAATGATTCTCACCTAATTTAGGAAGAGCATACTCCATGCCAAAATATTCTTCATAATAATCAAACACAATTTGAGTTATGTTGGCAGCATATTCACCTGTGTGCTTTTGCTCTGGCTGAACATATACAGTGAGCTATTAAACAAAACACAAACATTCAGTGAAAATTAGTCTTCATTTGATAAAACATATGAATCAGTGGAAAGGAGGTAGGCTTTAGAGCCAAATAAGCCTAATTTGAATCTCAGTTCTGCATGGACAAATCATGTCACATCTCTGAAACTCATGTGTAAAGCAAGATAACACTGCATGGCTCACTGAGTAATTTCAATGATTAGAAATAATTTAAGACAATGGTTGGCATACTGTTTAATACATTTTTAAAATGTTATTACTCTTTTCTATTTCAAACATGTATTGACATCTTAATATCTGTGTATCAATCTATATACCTACCTATCCATCTTCCTACCTATCTGTCATCTATCAATCTATCATCTATGTATCATCTCTGTGCAATCTGTTTTTGAGGAAATCAATCATGTGATTTTTCTCATCTAAAGAGCCCTTGGATATATGTTCACCACTTGCTCTATTCTATCCATTGCTACCCAAATGACTGTTTTGATATTTTAACTATTCTACTCCAAGAATCTAAATACAATGATTTTAAGATTTTTTTGAGAAGGAGGCATCTTGATAAACTACATCATTCTATAAGTCTCTAGGATATTATTTTGTGATATCATTTATAAATACAACCAAGTACAGATTACTCCCATCACCACCATTACCACTAATTCTAAGCGTCTATGGCCCACAATGGTCAACACAATGTTGAAAGAGGAAAAATAAAGTTGGAGTACTGATACTACCTGATTCCAAGATTTACTACAAAGCACCAGTAATCAAGACAGTGTAGTAAAAAAAAAAATACTCACATAGATCAAATAACACCATAGCCCAGAAATAGACCCACATAAATATAATTAACTGATCTTTGACAAAGGAGCAAAGGCAGTTTTTTTTGCATCTTATAAACAAAATAGTGCTGGAACAACTGAATATCCACATCCTAACTAATAAAAGCATAATAATAAAATTAACCGTTTCTTTGGGATGCCTAAGCCACGCCCACCAGCCAATCAGAGCAACTGTATGCACATTAACCCAGCCAACATGGAGGCCACCACTCACGGACCTGAGTAAATAGCAGCTTCCATTGCAGCAGGACTGAAACTGAAACTGTAGCCGCTCCACTTATCCTGGCTCAAAGCAAAAAATGTTTGCAACAAACTATCAATCATAGAATCCTCGGGAGCTGAAGGAAACAGCAGGCCTGGCCTGACTACTAAGAGTAACATTGTCTCATTATAGAAGCCATGAGCTGAAGCAGAGAGGAGGTTTCGTTACTAGGCCTCAGCTTAAAGGAACAGTGCATCAATTATAGAAGATAAACAAACCCCAGAAACCTGCTTCCAGCCAGCCTTGCTGAGACATTGGGTCAATGGGAGCTGTGGGCAGCCTGAAAGCACCCCTCAGCCCGTCACCCATGCTGGCCACAACCCAATGGGGTGAGGGACGTTACTGGGGGGCTTGGCCAGCCTGCAAACAGCCATCAGCCCCTCACCTAGGCTGGCCGGGTACCCCAGTAGGGACCCAAAACCTGAAGGGACTGTGGGTAGCCTGAAAACAGCCATCATCCCTTCACCCAGGCTGGCCAGGTACCCCAGTAGGGTCCCAAAACCTGAAGGGACTGTGGGCAGCCTACAAACAGCCATCAGCCCCTCACCCAGGTTGATCAGGCATGCCACCAGGTGCACATCCCCAGAGGGGTCCCAGACTGTGAGAGGGCACAGGCCAGGCTGAGGGACCTCCTGAGTGCACAAATTTTTGTGCACCAGGCCCCTAGTGTTAAATAAATAAATAAATAAATAAATAAATAAATAAATAAATCTGGACACTACCCTAAACCATTCACAAAACTTGAAACTAGACCAAAATGTAAAATATGCAACTATAAAACTCCTAGAAGATAAAATAGAACAAAACCTAAGATAACCCTGGATGTGAAGATGACTTCTAAGATACAAGACCAAAGGCATGGACGGAACCAAGATGGCGGCATGAGGTATATACCTAAACGCGCAGCTTCCACAACTACATTATAAGAATGCAACTATACAGATAAACGGCCATTCTCCAGAACCAAGGAAAGGGAAGCTTTACAACTAGAAGGCAAAAGAAGGAGTGCTTGGAGACTGAGTAGAAGCTCCTGGCACCAAAATAGAGGTACTGATGTGCTGAATGGAGGCGGCAGCATGGTGGGGAGGCAGGGAGGCAGGGAGGCGGTGCGGCAGCGCGGGTGAAAGGGTGGTGGCAGCTGCGCTTGGGTCCATGGCTTGAAAGGAGATTATAAACTCCAGGGCCACATTGAATGCAACGCAGGCTGTAAGGCAATGGGGCAGAAGACCAGTGGCGTTCTAGCAGTGCTGTTCGCTGCAACACAGACACAGAGATACCAGGTCTCAGAGGCACGCAGAACCCAGGGCTTGGAGACGCCAAACCCGGGAGAAACTGCGGCATCAGTGGAGGGGCAGCCATTGTGGGTTGCTCCACCCTGGTGATTCTGAGACCCCGCCCCACTCCACCTACAAACCCGCCCAAGCTGTGCGCCTGCCAGCCTTCAGCATAACCTAAGGGTCTACAGCTGGGACAGAACTCCAAAAGACCCAAATCCCAAACAACGAGGAGAAAGGCCTGCAAGTTATTTCCCCCCAGTGATACCTCCCAGTGATAACTACAACAAGATTGTACACCCAGCCTTCAAAGGCGTAGAACAAGAGTGTCCACCCCAGGTGATTGGGGAGGCTGAATCACTGGGCCCTAGCACAGAAAGCCAAAATGCGGAGACTAAGAAACAGGTCACAAAAGATAGAAATGGAGGAATGCAAACGACTGGATATAGAGTTCAAAACCACAGATATAAGACTTTTCAAGAATATTCTAGAGACTGCCGATAAATTTAGTGAGACCCTCGAGCATATGATAAAGGACCAGCTTGAAATTAATCATACACTGACTGAAATAAAGAATAATATACAGAGAACCAACAGCAGACGAGAGGATCGTAAGAATCAAGTCAAAGATATGAAATATGAAGAAGCAAAACCCACCCAACCAGAAAAGCCAAAAGAAAAAAGAATAAAAAAATTGAAGATAGTGTAAGGAGTCTCTGGGACAACTTCAAGCGTACCAACATCAGAATTATGGGGGTGCCAGAAGAAGAGAAAGAGCAAGATAGTGAAAACCTATTTGAAGAAATAATGACAGAAAACTTCCCCCCTGGTGAAAGAAATAGACTTCCAAGTCCAAGAAGCACAGAGAACTCCAAACAAAAGGAATCTAAAGAGGACCACAGCAAGACACATCATAATCAAAATACCAAGAGCAAAAGACAAGGAGAGAATCTTAAAAGCAGCAAGAGAAAAGCAGTTAGTTACCTACAAGGGGAGACCCATACGACTGTCAGCTGATTTCTCAACAGAAATTTTGCAGGCCAGAAGGGAATGGCAAGAAATATTCAAAGTGATGAACAGAAAGAACCTACAGCCAAAACTACTTTACCCAGCAAAGCTATCATTCACAATTGAAGGTCGGATAAAGAGCTTCACAGACAAAAAAAAGCTAAAAGAGTTCATCACTACCCAACCAGTATTATATGAAATGCTGAAAGGTATCCTTTGAGAAGAGGATGAAGAAAAAGGAAAGTAAAAATTATGAACAACAAATACATATCTATCAACAAGTGAATCTAAGAATCAAGTGAATAAAAAATCTGATGAA